>JAANDG010000836.1:0-51544 GCA_036852015.1 Pelodera strongyloides | reverse complement strand
CACCGTACCTCATGAACTAATATAGGGATAGGTAGTAATAGAGATGGAGAATCAGAATAGGGTCTCTGAACAGGAGGAACAAGGCAAGAATTCACTACGAAAGCGCGTGCGCGTAACATCAAGATATGGTTAGTAAACGGTAAGAAATCCATCAGATGTCCTCCCCACAGCCACACAAATGGAGAGATACAGTGGAAGAAGCAGCAGAAACGCGAAGGAGTGAATGCTCGTATGGAAAGAAAGGACATGAACTCTAAATAGGGACAGTCGCAGAAGCTGTTTCCATTCAAGAAAGAGAGCGAAGTAAGAGAGAAGAGAGAGAAACAAAGAGAACGACAGTGAGAAAAAAAGTGACATAGAAAGCGAATGAAAGTACCTGCAGCGTCCAAATGCGGGATTCCGAGGGAGGGTTCCATACATGCAGTTCGCCGTCCTATATCAGGTTCTTCCATTGTCAATCTTGGGTTGGAGGTTGTATGCACTATTTCAGTGTCGACTGTCCACCAGCACTTCCCATGTGAACACAAGCGACAGACATTTCCCTGTAAATAAAAGGCGTATGGTTTATCAATTGAGAATCTTTAATTAATGAAGAAAAGAAAGTGCGGATATGAAACAATGATCTACAGATGTAATAAAACCACATGCAAAAATCGCACCAACCAGTCAAATCAAGTCCGTCTTGAAGTTTTCAAGCATTCTTAACACCACCGGCAAATCGCAGACATATATCCTCGATCTGAGCTTCTGTGAACTGTAGTAAACATCCCAGCTCCGATCCGCCGCCGGTGCACTCCTATCGTCTCGCTCGCCGGGCCGGTTCCGTCAGCATTCCGTCGGTGATCGAATATCATAAAAATAAACATGCTCATGAATAAGACACCACGAAACTACTTATTAGACAATTCATTTAAATTACTAATTTTACAAGAACGCTTGCAAAGCGCACATTATTTAAATAGGTTTAGTTCGCATCAGAAAATGGGGAAAATGCATGCCTCAATACATACAATGCGAACAATTGTCCAAACGTCCTAAATATTCTACTCTAAATTTACGGTATGTGAGATATAATTGATCTTAGTGTAAATTTATATAACAGATTGCAAAGAACTGCGTTTCTGTGATGAATATCGAATTTCGGTAAGGCATTGACAAAAATAAACTTTGTAAAACATCAAATTGACTGTGCAATTCCGAGAATACGAAGATTAACATGCTTGCATGCAATCTATTTAGACCCTGGTCAGTACGTTTGATTCAGGCGCATGTAGGAATAGTTTTCCGACAATATGTAACATTACCGAGCGTACTCTCGGATGTCTAGTAAACACAATAGGCAGCGAGCCAAAGCGATATACAGACTCGTCACAACCGTGACACATTGCGACAATCCAGTTTTGTAAAACAAAATAAACTTCAAGTGCCACCAATACCCCTTTTCCAGATTTAAAATTTGATCTGCCCGTTAAAGACTAACCATCTCAAGTGTTTCTCAGAATCTAACACTCCGCGTCTCAAATGCATTCTACCGACTAAGTAACCCAAATCGCTATACGCACATCCAAGAACACGGTAACTCTCACAGAGTGTCGGGCGAACCTGTCCGCCCGCTGCACCGAGTTAAACTATGCTTTTCCCCGCGCAGATCCCGGGGGCTAACGCATAGCGGTCCCGTTATAGCACTTAACAGTAGCCAAGACCCGCCATCAAGTAGACCTGAACTGCTCTCTCAGAGTACTGGGGTGACCTGTCACCCCACCGGCCCGACCAGTTCAAGACACACTTGATAACGTAGCTATTTGAAATACTTGGCCATGGTCTTGCATTTAAACAGAGGAGAGCGCGAGACTGAGAAACCCCAAAACAATTCCTCTAGAACGAAAACTCAAAGACCAAACCCGGAAAAGGTACTACTGGCAGCAATTGAAGTATATTAGTCTTATAAAACGGACCGCCAGCTTTGTGACAGAGGAGCGGACCAGCCTATAGACCACTTCGACTGGCTGGCTATTCTATTTCAGACATACAAGAACACACCCACTAATGTTCGACTTGTAGGAAAACGAACCACATGTTCCGTTTACCAAAGTTGGCCACGATCATAAAGGAAATCATGCAGTGTTTATCTTTTCATTATCAAAAGTACACAATCACCATGATCCCTATAAATATGTTCTTTACTATCTACTTTCTCAATTTTGAGACTAATCTTACAGTCTGTTTGTATGTTGCTATCTTAACGTTGTATTGTTTGTATTGTTAAAAAATTACTGCTGAATTACTCATGTGTAATAATTGCGACAGAAAATCTACGCTTCTCTTAATTTTCAGTTTACTCGTTGACTGGTTACGCCCCGTCACTGCTGTGCAATACGATAGTTTTCCATTTAAATTCAGAAACAAACAAAGAGTTCATTTTACTACCGCATTGTCTTGGCATTCCAACATAGATACATATAAGGCAATTGAAAAAATACCAACCTGTCTTATTCTTCAAAACAAATTGGCCAATTACCATGTCCTTCCCATAGTCGAGAACGGCAACGTCACCATTGTCATCGAGCTTGTGAAGACATAGGTGAATTTAGGCCCGGGGGCCGGTAATTTTGCAGAATTCCCCTGGGGCCGTCCCTTTCAGCTCAAGGGGCCGGTGGTAGACATTTGGAGGGCCGCAAAATGCGAAAATCCCGGGGCAGGCCCTTTCGCACTAAGCGCGCATTTACGGTGCATTTTGAGATTGGACTTCAAATTTTCGCAACTTTTCGCCGGAAGATTTGCAGAATTTGTCGCTGTATTCTTGTTGTGTGCTATTATTATTGTTTTGTTTGTTTATTTCTTTCACTTATTGCAATATTGCCAACTTCTTTTCAGTTTTTCCTCATTGCAACTGTACCTCGAACGACATTCACCACTGTTCTGTGTATTTTTAAGCGGTGATGTATTTCGAGTTGAGTACCTGGTGCCAGTTCTATCGTTACACGAAAAGCTGCTCGGTGAAAGAAGAATTATTGTGTGTTGTGGCCGATACGAGGTTTGTTGTACTTTTGTGGCTGTTTTCTTGTTATGTCTCCCTCGCCTACTCTGACTTGTTTTATTTTAGATTTGATAGTCCGACCTCTAGCCTGCGACTCTGAGCGTGGTGGCATGCTCAAAAGGAATACTACCACAAACAAGTGCACCCTGAAAGGAACGAGGTATAGTTGTTAACTTTAGGGTTACAGTGTTGTTCTGATTGCACTGAATTGAAATGTCTTATTCTCATGGAGTCGCATAGCCATCAACAGTTCTCAGGTCTCACTGTGTGCCATGCAAAATGCACATGGTAAATTTATTACGCTTGAGGCGTTTAGACTCTGAAACACACGGACTCAAACTTGCTGATGTGATCAATGATCTTTTCGCTGTCGCTCTGAAGTCTGGAGATGCTGGGTGAACAAGGATTGAGGTAGTTATTTATATTTCTCTGTTTCTCGGTTAATTTTATTGTTGTTCAAATGCATGTTCACCGGACTGTGTTCATATGATAATTACGGCGCTTACAAGACCCGGAACGATTGGTCAAATATACATGTACGTGTTTTAGGTTGACACTGGAAACTACCTACATATACATCGACAGTGAGGTGCTCTTGGTTGTTCAAATTATGGGACCCCTCAATTGTTACACGTAAGTGCTCTGCTAGTGTCCTTTAAAATCTTAATGTCTGGCTTTTAACCTTACGCCTTCGTAGTAAACATATAGTAAATTTTCCTTCAAGACTACCACGCTACCCAGTCGTTTAAATGTTTCATTTAGTAGTGAGATCATGGGAGTGCAAAAGCACCTGCACCGATGGACGACTTGTTTTACTTCTGGAAGGATATGGATGGTCTTCTAACTTAGTAAGCATTTATTACTTAACTTATTAAGCACTTATTGCTTAACTTAGTAACTAGGGTAAGCAACACTTATTAGATGAAGCCCAAATTTAATGGGAATAAATCGTTATTCACTGAACTGAAGCTCAACCATAATGTGTGTGTTAAATACGTCAGTTTTATTTTTAAATGTTTTCAGGCTGCTCAACGCCATCTCTGCGTCTTTTCTCCAATGGTTTGGAAATTACAACTGTGGATACGACGAACAAGAGTGAAAATGTGAGATGACACATTGAAAAAATGTGAATACCACTTTATTCAGACATACAATCATCACACATAAACTTAAGCATGTAGAATCCAGGGTCCCGTTTGCTCTCGAAGCCGGGGATCTTCATTTTAGCTCCAAATTAATTTTATTCTCTCAGCATACTTTCATTTTTATCCATACTCTCTTAAATACTCGCATGCTTAGGTCACATATCCCATCTTAACTATCTTTTCTTACTTAAATTATTATTAGACTGTGTTGTGAGTTTTGCCTGGTGCGTTAGTTGTGTATGCTATTATCTTATTAAAGTGCTTAATATTGGGCTTTAGAAGCCTGCAATTCCTATCCTTCAATCGTTATTGCAGTCCTAATAGCAATCTGTGTATACTAGTGTGTTAATTAGTATATTTACCTTTTTACATGTAGAAAATTCTCAATATGAGTCGTATTACAAATCAAACTCCCTAATTTACAGTCCTTTTTTGTTATTTATTGCAAGTATTGTGTTATTTTCTAATAAACTATTGTTAATTAATGTTGTTTATACATGGTGTGATATTGGTGATATTTTTTATACTGATTTTTATCCCGGTTTACTGTACTACAAAAAGGCCCTTCAAAGGCCCTTTCAAAAAAGCCCTCCAAATCCCCTTTCAAGGCCCTTCGAAATGACAAAATGTCCGAGGGCCGGCTCGGGGACGGCTCCGGTGTACAGATCGGGCATGCCCCGTTCCACTTTGAAGGGCAGGCCCTCGGGCCTCAACTCACCTGAGGAAGGGTGTTGTAGACAACGGAGAGGTCGTCCAGAGTCTCGTCAAAACCAGCCACTGGCAGATCCGTTTATGCTCACGATAGGAATTCTCTAAACGATAATGAATATAGTAACGCGGACAGAATTAACTCCCCGAAAAGAACATAAAGTACACGAAGGGAAAGATTCCGAACCTATTAAAGGGTTCCGATACGAAACAAAATTGCTTGCACACAACAGGCATTCTTGGCAACAAGCAACATTGGTCGTTCAGAATATACATTTTGGTAGAATCAAAACCCATCGGCCGTTTCCTTAAACCAAAACGCACACAAATTAATCGTGCAAGATTGCTCATGGCCGGCGGAAAGCTCACGTCACGGCATATAGTGTCACGCGAATTGTACGATGACTGTTGCTGAGTATACAGTACACTACACATCAAAGAATTCTGAAACAGCCAACTTACAATTCATGCAGAGTTGTACGACATATTGGTGTCATGCAGGTGGGGGTAGGTGGGGTCGTGGTAGACAAGCTCTTCTACCATCGCTTCGGGCAACTTGACCACAAGACAGCAGTTCGTGAGTAATCGAACAATCATCCAGCTCCATCACAAATCCAAGCCTAAAACAAATGAGAAACATATAAGCTGGACACGAGCTCGGCTTTCTAGAAATTACCTTAGAAGACGAAAGAAACGCGACTCACGATGTAATAAGCAATACACGTAGACGGTAAGGAAAGCGCGAGAATCAATCAAAAGATTAATTAGAAAGATAAAAGTGTAACACTTATGGATATTTGCAAAAACGGCGCCTTTTGATTTTCAATTTACAAAATGTGCGAATTTACGGCAAAAGGGCGCAAATGTTTCGCGGCCACGATATAAAAAGACAGGAAAGGCAAAATATGTGAAAGTAAAGTGGAAAAAGTCTGGTTAAAAGGTAAAAATATAGTCAGTACAGAGTAAATCAGACCACATCGTCGAAAAAACTGGAAGCCAAATTGGATTTTAATTTAGAATAGTGAATTTTCATCACCGGAAATGCAAAAACTTCGCATGCTAATTTACCGTAGTTTGGCGCGAAAGCAATGTCACGTCTAATTAATAAGATTTGCTCGATTAAATACGTTGCAACGCTTGTACAAAGGAAAATTAAAAAAGTCAGGTACCTTTTTGTGTTTCTGGGCCGTTCAAAAAGACGTATAGGTAATACGCAACTGATAATAAACTACAATGACATGCCAAAGATGAACTCAACAAAACTACAATAAATAATTATCAATCTTTATTACATCCGAATTGCTTACATGGCTAAAACATATAAATGCATTTCAACAAAAAAGCGAGTGAATCATGCTGTCACCAGTATTGAAAAAGAATACAATATAAATTTCTACAAAAGATAAGGAACTAGAGAACAAATGTCAAATGTCCACCTAAACAAATAGTTAGCCAATAGTTAGAACAGTATCTACTTAAATAAAGAATATATATAACCCGAGGGCGTATTATCACATAACGAACTTACCGGAAGAATGTTTTTAATCAGAAGCTGCTTCTGCATCACCTATCTAGCTTCTTCTACGAGAGAAAACCAGAAACTAAATAGAGAGTCTACACGGTAGATGACACATAAATTAATATTAAACAGGTGCAACAGCCGGTTTCTGAAATGTACGTTCGCCGCTGTATTCCCATGTAGTAGGATCATTTACAAACAACATATGGGAAAGTCGTAGTCATACACACGCTTCAAAAACCGGCCGTTGTAACGCTTCAAAGGGGAGTGCAAAGTTCTACTCAAATAATGCGACTTCCCGTACCAAATGAGCCATAAACTGCGGCTCCTAGAACGCACTGAACTGCAGTAACTATAAAAACATAGCCCCAATTATTGTCGGTGGCCGCCAGGATATGTCCTGCCACATAGACTCCGATGAAACCCGTGATCGCGCCGAAAGCATTGAAGATACCTGAAGAAAGCAACATAAAAGGGAATTATTATAATAATTCCGCACTACTGTACATGGACTATTAAAATGTACAGTACGCGTGAACAGAATGCTGCAAACCCGATGTTTTCAAATTTCGAAATGAATATAAACTTGAATGCAGAAGTAGAACAATGCAGAATTGAGAAAATGCGAATTTCAGCCTACTAGACTGCCTCTGCCTTCATGTAACACGAACTGACGATATGTGGGCCCTCAAACTATAAATAACGTACGCAAACAACGAAAGTAAAGTTGAGCTCACCAAAAACTGATCCCGTATGTTGAGGCGCAAAGTCGTGTGGGTTGACCGAGACTCCTCCGTGATGGAGTCCTCGACATGCCATGGCAAGAGTGAAGACTATTAAAGCGGCAGGGAACGAGTCTATCGACGGCACACAGAACAGGCATACGGCCACACCGATCAGCGAGACACCCTGCAGAACGAGTGTTATACACGGGTGGTCCTCCGGGCATGACCTCCCAAATTTTAGTGATACCGGGAGTAAACTCCCAGCCAAAAGCGTCTCGTCTGGAACTTCCGGGAGGGCTGACGGCTTCAATGTCACTACATATATTCAACGATTCAGTAAATCAACTAGTCTCAAGGAGTCTATGTCAGCCTAGGCATAAACTAGCCTGTTAACCTTACAATCAACAAATAAAAACATGCTCACTCAAAATTAATAATCAAACCGAGCGGGAATGGAACCCGCACCACTCGTTCCTCAGTCTAACGCTTTACCATTTGCCCATCTGAACAAGTTTTTTCGTTACTCACCTCCATAACTCGTCTCGTCACCGTCATCGAGTGGCCGTGTCCCAAAAGTTTTGTGGCCAGGAATGGGGCCATCATTGACGTGACAACAATTGACAGCGTCGGCACCACATTATAAACGACACCCTGGAAAATACAAGTCAATAAGTCAATAAATTAAATAATAAGGGTCAGAAAGATTACTGTGGCAAAAAAAGTCTGTTGGATCTGTTTCTTTCCGTTTTGCCTTTTTGAAAACATATTTGCAGTCGCACAACAGTTATCCATAAACCTAATGAAATCCAAAAACAGTTCAATGGGACTAATACAGCGACAGTGTTCACTGATTACATTACTGTTGTTCCAGTAATATCTGTGGCCGCATGCACGAATGCACCACGAAGCTCCCAGCCTCCCGGGAGGTGAGAGAAAGAGAGGTACCACACGGATCAGAGACACAGAGACAAATTCTCCCACCCTGAGAGATTCCCGATGTTCATGCCAATTTTTTGGTCACAGTAAATTCTTGTTGTCAGTATTCAACGGAAACGGTAAAAGGCCAGCTGCTCAACAATCTTAAATACTCACCTTTGCACTAGGAAAGGTTTCGTGAAAGTATGAAGGGAGCCAGTTGAACATTGTAAAATAGGCATTTCCACCGGCGAATTGAGCAAAAGCGGCTGCCCTGAAGGAAATGATGTCCGTAACGTAATAACGTCTCTCCACCAATTACGACTCTAACTCTTAAAAGTCGAAAAAGGGCACTTGGATGTAACCCAAACTATGTTAGCGCTATCGCGCTAACAAAGGATTATGCAAATACAAAAGGTCACTAGAACGGGCACCATCCGCAATAGAAAATCCAACAATTGTCTACATTTATAACTTCGGTGAAACATTTGATTGAAAGGGTCCTTTTTAATACAATTTACAGATTGCTATAGCTCATGTTCAAAAAGTAAATTTATTTCCGAACTTTCCTGATTAGACCCATCAATAAGCAAAAGTATTAAACGCTTGACAATTCACAAAAAAAAACTCAATTTAGAAAGATATAAGTAAGAACATTCACATTAACCGCGAAATACACCGTACACCGTATTCACCAACAAACAGGGAGCCCTCCCTAGGCTCTGCGCTCTGAATCTCCTCTCGCACTCTCTGCGCACTCGTTAGCTCCCTGGGGAGGCCAGGGAGGTCTCCCTGTTGGTGAATACGGCCTCAGGACTCAGGACCACCTTTGAAGAGTAAAAGTATCAATCAACTCACCACCATGCCGGATGTCGGAGAAGGGTGCCCCATGGTACTGCCGTGGTCGTAATCTGAATCCCCGTTGCACCAGTCTTCGCCAAATCCAGACTCAACTAAACATTGTTTGTAATTTATAGGTTTGTCTTGGAAGCACTCGCTTTGGAACACTTTACAAGGCACCAAGACTCCAATAAGCCAGAAACATATCAGTAAAACAGAAGCTGAATTCTGGAAGAAAATAAAACTATAGTGAGTCGGCAGTGTCTAAGAAGGGAATAGTCAACAATCATATTGGATTTCACAAGCAGGACAATGCTGATGTTGTAGAGAATTAAATCATACTTCAGAACGTAATTGCTCAGATAATTACGTTTTACATGTTTTGAAGGCGCTAGGTCATAAAGGAACAAGGAACTACTGTATTTCAATAAATCACTAACCGGTTTCCTGATCAGCTGTTCTTCATCCGAATCAGAATGTCCAGAACTTCTGTGGTAAGCAGACGTGAGACAGTGCTGGAACCACCAGTGCCATATCAGAGATATACCACCTGAAAGTAGAAGAACCTCTGGTTTCACTACCAACAGAGTAAAAAGATGTCGACATAGCACGAACTACCGGGAGTTTCCCCCCGAAGGTTTGGGAGACTCTCAGCTACGTTGATATGGCCACTGGTTTCACATACTCACTACTCGTTGGTCAGGCCATCAAAAATACGCCCACAAAAACAAATGTGCGCGTAAATCAGAATAAATATAAATAAACTAACCAACAAACTGGAAGAGCACCCTCCATCCTAACCATTCCAAAAGAAGGGAGCCAATTGCACCGGCAACCACAACTCTACAAAAAACGAGCAAGTCAAGTTAAAGGTGCTCGTTGTATACAAACACGGAGCACCATTCACGGGCACCCATGTTTTAGGAACCCGATCTGATTCACCATGACATACGCATAAATAAATATACCCATACATCAACATCTAATAATTATAAAAATAAGATCATTTTAAGTAATAAGCCCGGTTTGATGGGGAAAACTCACCCAATATGTTGTCCTGCCAAACACAATCCAAAAACTCGTCCTTTGTCTGCTGACGTCAAATGCCTGGAGACCATACTGGCCATTGAAGGCACGTGGAAGGCTGGAAAGTAGACGGTCTTACAATCTTACAATAGAAATTAACAAGGGTTGCATGTCGTCTGTTTGAAGGGTTGTCAGGACGGTTACGTAAGGAAACAAAAAAAAACATTAGCAGAAAGACAGCCAGACACTCGAACCAACACCTAAAATCGGATCCGCTCACTAGTAAACAAATGTACGAGTACTGTAATAATTGGGTTTACGAAAAATGGGCCCATCAGTCAAAGCTTCAAATGCGAATGTTTCACGTAATGTTTATGGTCACAGACTTCGTAAAATCTTCAATTAAGGGTCGCTCGTTAGTTCGTTTTATTATTCATAAAAATAAAATACCACTAAAGGAAATGGGTGGACCCATTTGGTGACGGTTCACTGGTTTTTTTTCGTGGGAAAGCACATTTGGTGACAACTTCTTGACCATGTGGTGACCAAGTTTCATCGACACCAAATGTTTCGGTGAAAATCATTTGGTGACGGGCCAGCTACCGTGTTTCTATGGTTTCGTTTCGGTAATTATTCGGTTTTCCTGTGAAAGCTCATTAACACAACACTGTACACGTCAATGCACACCCGCAAAATACATTCACTATCAAAATGAAAATACCTAACCATAAGATAAACTATGAATAAAGCACAAACCTTGTCCAACTCCGGTCACTACTCTTGCGATCACCAAAAACGGGATCGGAAAGCCCGTCCAATATGCAAAGTCGAACAATTGAGGGGTGAATATTGTAAGTACAATCCAAGCCAATGATGAATAGGGAAGGATTGTCTCACCACCGTACCTAAACACAAAAATAGAATCAGGAGCTGGATCAAGTTTAACTTAGTAGCGCTATAGATAAGGCCAACCCAGGGAATAAATTAGGTCCGCATCTCAAAAATTTGGGGAGGTGATTTCGACTAATTTGCATACAATGCATTAGGGATAGGGAGGTGATTTAGACTAATTTGCATACAATGCATTACGGATCGGGAGGTGATGATCCGCATTTGGCGGGGTGTTTTATGCTATGGGCCAACCACTACACGATAAGGCCAACCACTAAACATGAACATACAGCTATTTATTTGGTCCCAAGTAAGTAGTTTTGCGTTGTGAAGCGCGGGTTCTTAGGGTTCCCTTTGGTTGACGTTCATTATTTGTATTGATTGTTAACAAATAAACCGTTATTATTATATTATCTTACGGTCATATATACAAAGATTGATAATTTGCGTACGACCAGTACAAATGGGCGTGACATTATTTCAGTGTAGCATAGGAGAATTTACTCTGAGAACCCAACAATCCACGAAAAACAATATTTCCTTCGGCCAAGGTCATTTAGTACTAAAAGTGAAACATCGCACTAAACGCGACTGAGAACTAGATTTATACAAAAAATGTGTCTAATTCTCTAATTATACACATTGCTTAAGTAAAATAATGTCTCATAAAACAAATCCGCCGTACAGCACCAGCGAAAAGCTCTTTACTCTGACGCCTAATTAGCATACCTGTCGGCCAAATCTCCGGCAAAGAACTGTGTAGTGGCATATCCCCAGAAGAAACAGGACAGAATTGTACCCTGCAAGCAAAGGATAAGTATTCATAGTTTGATAAATTGAAAGTCATATGATTAGTATTTAGTTTAGCCATAGCTGAACATTGAATTACGTATATACAAAACGTTTCACGAGGGAACAAACCAACGACGTGATTGCACATTATTTGAAAACGAAATATATAACCAAAAGCATAGCGTATACTAGGAATCTAGAAGTTTAAAAATTAAAAGCTCACCGAATCCGTCTTATCCCATCCATATTCTTTGGCCATTGCCGCCGCACAAATAGGCAGTGCGACCCGGGAGGCATATAATACACTGGTACCGATGAAGAGTGTTATCGTCCACAGACGAGCCTCGCCTCTGGAATACATACAGGTTTTAATACAAATACGGCATAAGCTTGACTATAATATAAATACAGTATGTGCATTACGGGTGAATACGTGAATAGTTTACAATTTCCCATAATTGAAAACACTGCGTAAATACTACGGCGTAGAAATGACCCTTGCGCAACGAGTATAAAACACTAACCTAAACTAGCCTACATTATGTGGTCATTGGTCATGGGTGCGTCTAATAACGACTAACACTGACAACATAGTAAGATATTGTTCAAAGAGTCTAAAGCTGTAGTGTCAACTAGAGGACGCAACATTCAAAGACCTTAACCTTCAGACATTCAGAGTCAATACTTAATGATAGGTCAAAAAGTATAATAAAGTGTATGTAACTGGACGCAACATTCAAAGGCCTTAACCTTCAGAGACAATACATAATAATAAATCAAAAAGTATAATAAATTGTACGTAAACCACACCTGCTCCATAGCTTCTTAGACAGGAAAGTGGCGTCATTATATTCAGAAGGTCGTTTCAGCATCCAAACAACACGCAACGAATACTGGAAACAATTAATTAACATATATAACTAATAACACGTAGTGTTTAGAGCGCACATCATAAAACGAAGCCAGTATACTTTCAATGTAATTATGTAATTATGTAATGGTATCGATAGACAAATGCCTAATAACCCACGCTTACCGCCTGAGATTCGAAATCGACAAACAAATGCTTGAGATTGACATTTAATTATCTTCGGACAAAATCCCCATAAAATGCACAACCTCAGCCCCACAACCCATAGCCAATAAATGAAATACCCAGTAGCCAGAGCGTAGAAAAAAAACCGATATAATTTCTCGAACCTTCGTAATTCACGATTGCAGCTGCTTGGCAACAAAAAGGAAAACACGTCGTCATGAATATATTAAGAACGTGGTTTACTACGAATGATCAGTGAGTCTGCGTTAAACCATATAAGTTATCCTTTTAAAGGATCGGGTTCGCGAAAAAAATCAACATGCCAAATATTTGCCGCTTGACGCTTTTTAGGTTGCATATGCTGCTTAACTCACTGCTGTGAAAGTCATATTCATTTTTCACGATCCTGACCCTTTAATGTACATCCATCTGCAATCTGCCTCAAAATTCACAAAAGTACGAGGAATACGTCTTGCCTCCAAAACAGTTATTAGCAATTATGCATAAGTAATAAGTCAATAAGTACAAAAATAAACTCTGACAAGGAGGGAATGAGGACAGAATGTGAAACCCCCTATTTTGTAATTGAGTCAAATTGAGTGTGACATTTTTAGTATTACATTCTATGTAGAACAAATAGCAATCCCCGCAAAATCCGGTCCCAATTAAGATTCGATTCTAACACCGATAGCAATAAAACAACAAACTAATTCACTTTACGGGGGTTTAAAAAATAACGAACACGACACGCCTCACGGCCTCACATGAAAATCAAGTCAATAAGGCAAAGACACTTTTCAACAACAAACATACTATTCTACAAGAACAAGTTATTATGTTCCTTAGCTTATTGATAGGATGGTCTTAGGTTCATTAGTGTTTACCGCTACGTCCCTAACGTCCCTGGTTATGTGTGATCCTTATTTAGTATTAGTAGCACTTCCACCCTTACGTACTACGGCTACGGTACTACTGTACTACAATTCAGGTCAAAGTCAAGAGCAATCATAAAGTGGAAACAAAGTGCGAGAGGAACACTTTAATGTAGCAGGATCCGAAATCCGCCGAAGAATGGAAGAATAGAAAGAAATAACTTAAATAAAGGGAGAATGTCTATAGCAAAAACACGCAACCGAGCACGAGTTATGTATGTATGTCTTTAGCATTCTACGGTCAGCGGCTGGTAGCAGACGGCCAAGCTAACTTAACTGCGAAGACCGTAAAAGCGGAATAACTTAATTACTTAATCATGCAATATTAATAGACAATGATAATGCAATATTAACATACAGTGTGGCATACAATTTGAGAATATGACATATCGGAAGTAGGTATTGGGAATCAAATTCAATGCAGCTACAGTTTACGAGTTTACAATAGCATATTCGTATTCAGATCATTAAATAGTTGACTAACACGACAAACGACATCAGTTGTTCTCCGCTCTTTATCTTGAACAAGAAGTTATAACAATAGCTCCACTCCACATAGTCGTTCTCGTTCCTTCATAACTCATAACCCACAAAAGATATATTGGATAATCAATATTATTGGGTTTCTTGTAGGTAACTAGTTACCTACGACAATGGCGTGTGGATTCGTATTACGAAAATGGGACTTTGAATTTGAAATAGCCAAATAGCTCGGAGTTGAGATTCAAAAATAAAATTTTCGGCCAATATCCAATACTCAGGAAGAAAACAGATACGAGACTGAAAGGAATGGCGAATGGCCAAAGTTTAACGAAAATAGTTTTTGAAGCAGGAGCAGGAACTAAATTCTGGAATCTGAAATGTTAAGTCAAAAGAGTGCGAGGAAACTGATGCTATGTTCCGATTCGGATCCAAAATGCGAACATTATTCTAGAGCCAGAACAGTTGGTGGCTTTGAGATTTCCGCTCAAGATATGCTGCTTGCTGCTACAAAACACGGATGACGTATGGATAAAGACTGAACACCGCGCATGTAAGCTCCTACAACAAGTCAGCAATATTCAAACACTAAACACTAAATACTTCAAAGGAACGAAGGCGGTTGACGGTTCCAGCAACTATAGGGCAACCAGAAATATTCAAATATTTTGATAAAGAAAACAGAAAAAGTCATATAAGCCGCTTCGAACACTAGAACAAAGAAAAACTAAGAGATAAAGCACAACTCAACTCATCGATTTTTAGTGCAAATTGCAAATACATGTGTATTGCACAACATTCTACGGAGAATTTATGCACTCAATATCATATCAGTTCCTCTTAACAACTAAAATCCTTCAGTTATGGTACAACACAACGATCAGATACATAAACTAAACTTCAAACATTGCAACTTGAGAATAAAACTAATTTTACAATATTCTAACATTCTCACTACGGCACCCGGAATCAATAAACAAAAACTTTAGTCACAGCTACATTTTGAATTTTCTGAATTCTAACTGGTCACACCCTTTTTTGGAAGTTTCGTCACCGTCACTACATATTGAAAGAATTATTCGAACAAAAATTGAAACAATCAGCTAACTGATAACGAGGTGAGGGGAAAACTAAACCGTACCACAAAAGAGACCGCCACAAGAATAAATCTAACTGTTTAAAAAATGGCGCCCATCGCCCATACTACAGACGAAATCAAAGAAGACCAAAATGTGTCACACAAATTACGCACTACCGCTGCACGCCACAGTATTCTATGTCTTTTAGCTAACTAATCTAACATGTCTAATTTATCTAACTCTAACTAACACTAAACCCTAAACGTCTAACAATAAAAAAACCAAATTATTTTCAGGTTTCGCTGAGTAACTAGTCTATATAAGGGTCTCTATATAAGGGAGGCGAGTTACTTATGGGAATATAATAAGGAAAAATCTCACTCTCTTCTTTCTTCCACAGAACTAAAACTGAAAAACTCAGTTTCACAAACTACTGAAGACACCGCTATTTGAAAAATAACCTTCAAAGTGTAAAAGAATCCAAAGGCGATAAAAAATAAAATCTCTCACAAAGAGTGCCTTAGTCAGCTGAACAAACAAACGGACACAATAGGACATCGTGAAAAGTGAAATTTGGGAATATGAAAATATATTAATATTCAATATTACGGATAGCAAATAGCCAATAGCATGACGCCAACGCCACTAAAATATCGACACGATCAATAAATAACACCGCTCTTATTTATATCTAAAAAAGAGAGAAACACGCCAAAAACTAAAAAAGAATTAACAGAGTGCCCTTTGCAATCAACCGATAAAGAAACGAAAAAGCAAATCAGCAAACATTTGAAGCTCTGGGAAGAAGAAAGTTCAGGAAACAAAATGCACTACGTCAGTGTTTTACTGTTTTACAACCCTTATATATATATAAAGCATGTGAGCTTGCCCAAACAGAAACCGGCATACTACGCTGTTTGGAGACCAGATTGACAACATATAGAGAAGAGAGAAGAACAAGAAAGATGGATGAAAAGCAAGAAAGAAAGAAATAAAAAGTGACAAAGAAAGACCTTAAAAAGAGCAAAATAAGGTTAACATGCGAAAAAGGGCAAACCGGAAAATGGAAATACAAAATAACGTCACGTCACTGAACTAATTTCATGGCCTTGCTGTCCAATGCCCTATTGCTTGGAACTTGGAAGATTCTATTAACTTGCACAACTGGATCTTCTGATCTTCATAACAAAACAATAAACAATTAACATTCCCGTAAAGTCAATAATAAGAAGCCCCATAGTTTATTCCACCTCTTTCATTACAAAATAACATACGATACGATATGTTGATTACACACTCAAAAAATATAGGCCAAAAACAAGGTAACTCCATGGCGCTGGCGCACCCTCGCACCGGTATGTATGGTTTGCCACTGCCACAAGCGTCTCACAAATTACACTACCAGCAAAATAAAAAAGAATTTAAGGAAAGCGGAAAGTGAAATAAAAAGAACAATCCTAATTTGGAACTTTTCTAAAATCGGCGTTGCAACGTGGATTGCTAGTTCTTTGAAAGAGACGGACGAGAGATGGAAACAGAGGGGTTCAGATATTAGAGGAACAGAGATAGAGAGAGAAAGAGAGACAGACACAAATAGATAGAGACAGAGCGACAGGATCACTCGTTCAACAATGGGAACCAAATACGAAACAGGCAAAAGGGAGATCTTTGAATTAGATGTTCGTCACTAGATAGCGGGTGTCAAGTGGAGGGGGCAGACGGAGAAAGAGTGAGACTGATTGCTCATACAAGTGTATGAGTCTCTGCACAAAGTGTGGGGAGTTCGCAAATTTAAAAGGGGTTGCGAGTGAGTGAGCGAGCGAGAGCGAGACGGGGGGGGGGGAGAGAGAGGGAGAGCGTGAAAGAGCTAAAACTAACCACAAAATGAATCACGACATACATAAAAGCAGAAGACTAATAAAACCGCAAGCAGAAACAATGGCTACGCATAACTACTACACAGAAGTTACTCTAACGCGATACGCCAAATAACAAGGTATAAGACATACTGTAACGCAATACCAAATTCAAACTACAATACCCAATCTAATAAAGACATGCAATCCCAGAACCGGGGTTCTCAGAACTCCCAAGTACCCGGTGATCCAATAAGCGCACAAAAATACAAATGGAAAGCAAAATAAAACCACACCTGTTTCTCCAAGATTTATCGCTAACGGCGGTCCCAGCCACGCAGGTTTCAAAAAGTTGGACTGAAGATTAGTAAGTTAATAAGTTTAAAATAACATTACAAACTAAAGGTTCACCATCAAAACCAAAACGAAATCAGTTGAACAAAATGAACGCGTCTTGTAAAAAAAAAGTTGAATGGAAAAGACGATAGCCTAATACACAAAACAAAAACATAATATAATCCAAAATCGACCGAACGATTCAACAACAAGATTACACGGGTGTCTGAATAACTTTATCGTAAAACAAAAAGTAAGGCAATATAATACGTAGGTAGAATGAATAACAAATAACAAATTGAAACGTGAAAACAATAATTCGTATATCAAATTAGAAATACCTAAGACAGTAACATTATGGATCTTTCATGAGCAGACTCAACAGAATAGATAAAGAAACAATATACAAAAAAAACTAAAAGCACAATATATAAAACCTGAACTTTAGCAAAATTCGAGATTTTTCTTTGACATTATTGCAGGGCAAGGAAACAAATAAGGTTCACATATAAACATGTGTGGCAAGTATTCAAATCAATAGTACATAGAATATTAAAGCAACGGAATATATGGAAAATCTCTAAAAACGGGATATCTACGACTACGGCGAATGGGCGAATGAATTACTTTAAAGAAAGCTAGCGTGTGACTTTTTGATTTTAATCTACACACAATTTCTACGCAACAATGATTTACATCTAATGATCTAATTAAATTATGCTATGTAAATAAAGCCAAAAAGCTGCCGCGAGTGAATTTACTTGTGGGCAAAGTGCCAGCTCTGAGGCAGTTATATATCAGGTCGAATCAAGTAAAGTAAAGCATAACAGTAAGAACATGAAAAATCTTACAAAAAGGATGATTTGTAGAAAATCGATATTTTTGCTAAACATAACAAACCACGTCTTGACCACCCTGTATTAGACTTTAAGGAGGTTTGACATATATACATTCACAATGGGTAAAAACGAAAGACTGACTTGAAAAATAAGCTAGCAGCAGTATGAGGAGACGAACTTCACCATCTAGTGAGTAGACTTGGACCTCTTACGACGTTCCTGAATGAATAAATAAACATAAATAAAGTAAACAAACACATCCCAGAATGAAGTTGTGTTTGAGCTTCACAAAACAGCTGATAACCTACGACTCCGCTCAAAACACATTATCAGTTTGGTTTATAATATTCACGCATACAACAAAAGAAGGACGAAACACACATTACAGAACCTATGACCAGTGACCAGTGGGGTTTGTAAATGAATAAAATAAACACACATTAAGCAGTTGGACATATATATGTTCCTGTCCATGTGCAATCCGTTGCAATTCCTTTAGTGAAGAACCTCGACATAAAAGGTTGTTGATCATCTCGGCTTGATAGGCATTTCTGAATAATACTTAATTAATAAAGAAAGAAAAACAATGAAATCAACCGTTTATAGTCTTAAGTCTAGTATGTCAGGCAACCTGAACCTGGCTCCCGACAACGGGTGAGCTGAGCTCCTGACATCGCCTCCCGTACAAGTTTTATACTTCTTGGGCTAGTTGCAAAACCTTATCACCACCGTCAGGATCAACTGGGTTCGAATTAAAGGCTTATCCAGATGTGACTGTGACATTGTAAAAATCAGTTTTTACTTAACAAGCCCATCCTCAAGTAGTATATTCTGTACCTTACTATGCATTTTATTTATTTTGTTGATCACTTACATCGCTTACTTACAATACTAATAATGATAAAACATAAGGACATACTCTGAAGCAGGGGGAAGTGTTCCAAGAACAGGTCGATTCTTTTGTCTTTCCAATCGATAAACCAGAAGTTGATGTCGTGAGTACACTCCTTTGCCTGGAGCGTTGAAGTGCCGGTTTTTGGGGATTTGTGCGAGTTTAATCACTAAAGAAGTAGAGTGTACTAACAAAAACTGACAAGAATATTCAGTTCACGCTTTCAGCAATGTAACTTTCATTCAACAACACACCTTCTCTGCTGCTAAAACCTATTTATAGTATTTTTATGGATATCCAGATTGGTGTTCTTATTGTAAGTTTCGTGCTCACCCCATATCTATGGCCGGAAATATTTGGTAGATGGATAACAAACTCGCTTGATATTTTATAAACGGCAAAGAAAAATACTCACGCTTATCGATTTCTCCTTCATCATCGGAAACTATCTCAAGCTCATTCTGACCAACCTAAAGTATGTTATTTACCGGAAATAAATATTTCGAAGCGACAAAACATTAACACGAAAAAGATGATGATATATAAAGTAGATTGAAGAAAAAAACAAAGCTATCCCCATACCTTTTTGTTGACTCCATTG
Organism: Pelodera strongyloides; assembly: GCA_036852015.1. NCBI lineage: Eukaryota > Metazoa > Nematoda > Chromadorea > Rhabditida > Rhabditidae > Pelodera > Pelodera strongyloides. Next base: position 31,895 of record JAANDG010000836.1, on the reverse strand, counting down.
GTTTTAACGGATTTGGGTTTGCCGGCAAATGACATAGGTGTCTCTCTCTATCTATCTCTCACTGAAAACAGCTTACAACTAATTTAATAAACGACACAAAAGAAAGACTGAAATTTAGTTCAAATATTTACGAAAACAAGAAAGAACAATAAAGTTAGGCTTTGAACTGCATGAATGTCATGAGTAAGGATCCATAACTCATCACAAAACAACTACAGGAAAATAAATATAACTCGGATAATTAGACACCAGAACGCAAAAACCTCACAAACAATTTAAAACAGTTTTTATCAAATACAAAAAGAAGAAAAGAATAGAATGAGAAAAGATATAAAAAGAAAAAAGCGGAAGAAATAAATGCACGAAAATCGAGTATATATTGGCTGCGTATCTTAAAGCGTGCAAAATTACAAGATATTCAGCCTAACTACGGTAGATTTTCTGCATTATCGAATTTGCTGATTTTCCTCTGGTTTCCTCTACATACAAGCAGTTAGTAAACCTCGCAATCGGAAGTTATAGTTTAAATTGTTGTTTTATTTAGTCGAATAATCTTGGATTAAAAAACAATATTAGTGAGCATGTATTCTTCAAGTCTGCCAATACATATAACTAATCCGTATACCGTCAATCGCACAGATTCAGATAACGCGTTTGTGGGTGTGAGATATGGATCATGAACAGCTCAGAACGATGAAAGTTTTATTCAACACAATAATCAATATATTATAAATTATTTATTTCCGAGTCTTCTGCGAACTGCTTGCTCATAAGTGTTTCTGATAAGCATTGCGACAGTCATTGGTCCAACACCGCCCGGCACAGGAGTGATGAAGCCGGCCACCTAAAATAAAAGTTATTAAAGAAATAAAGATTAATAGACTCATATGTATTTTGATGCACTTATAATATAGCAGTTTCACTCAACGTCTGTAAACAGAGCAGAGCGCTACGGAGCGCTTATTTTCTTAGAAGCTATGTAATAACGTACAATATTTAGTAATGCATTTCACGCGAACATTTTTTACACTAAACAGTTTCTGATTGGATATCATGTTGGTGCAAATAAAGTTCCGTTTCAAAACTACAGTATACTATACAACCATATTAGTAGCCTTGTGTAGTACTGTAACTACGAATTATTACCTCTTTGACTGCTTCAAAATCAACATCTCCATATAATTTGTTCTTCTTTCCTGGCTCCTTTGCCTCTTCTACATTGATGCCACAATCGATCACGACAGCTCCGGGCTTCACCCAGTCACCTGAAAATACGGAGTAAATTAATTATCCTCATTAGCATAAATTCAATCTGCGCGGCACAGCGCCAGAGATGCGCGGCAGGTGTATAATTCCTGTTGGCGCCGCTGTGGCACAACCCACAACTGCGGCGCAACTCTCAATAACAGGTCGAACCCCATTGCTTTACGCAAGAAAAACAAACGGAAAGACATTCGCCTGCGTTTCTATCAGTAGGCCCACTAACATTTAGACTCAGCTGGCAAAGATCAAACTATAAAAAATGGCAATGAGAGAAGCATAGCAGTGCATATAATATACAAGTTAAAGTACAGAACCTTTAACAAACTGTTTCTTTCCAATAGCAACTACAAGAATATCGGCCCGTTGACAGTGTTCCTTGAGATTTTGTGTGCGGGAATGGCACAGGGTTACGGTAGCGTTGTGCCATCTGCAAAATACATTATAGGTTTAGATTCAAACCCTCCCAGTGATAATCCACACTGTGAAAACAGTAACGGCATATACATATGTGTATATCTATGTGTATATTTTACACGCATACTAATCATTTTTCCTGTAAATTGTGCGGGCTCCAACTTATATGGATATATAACATATCTTTATTATATGGGAGCAGTGCGCTACTTGCAATCTAACATTTGTTCTTTAGAAGAACTATAAACGGTTGCATGATCTTACTGTTAGGCGAAATTTCAATATCATGTCTATTCGATAGAAGCTTCAAGAACCTAAGCATACGCTTTTTTGCAAACAATAATAGAGAAGAAATAAAAAAAGAATGAAAAATTACGTGAAAAGTGCAGCTGCTGGAGATCCAACAATCTTGGAACGACCGATCACCACCACGTTTTTCCCTTCCACGTATTTTGGGTCTCCTGAAGCAAGAGTTTTTTTAAAGCGGTATTGTGCGTGGTTTTCTACGATGCTGGATAACAACATGCGTTATATCCAACAAATTGCGTTTCACTCTTTACCAAATGAATACATATTTATTGGTTCCTGATGACACTTGTGCGGCGCAGAAACAACGTACAACGTATGCTTTACTTCAGTCTTATCACATCACTTATCATTACGTGAACAGCGTATGTCAAAGGGCTTGAAATATTCTTCACCAAGTGAATGAAAAAAAGTAGGTCAGTCGGTTCATGGCGAATAAGTAGGTATATTTTTAAATACAAACCAGTGGCTTTTTGCACCATATATAGACATCCATAGGGAGTGCACGGGAAGATTGTGCTTTCCAATTCGCCACGGAACAAACGGCCAGCATTCTCACGGGTTAGGCCATCCACATCCTAAGACATTGGGTTTAAAGATAAAGATATCCAACCGAAGGTCGCACAAATAATGCATGCTACGTTCTCAGGCGTGCAGCGCGGAAATGCGTAGCCGCGCCCGCGGAAAAGAGATGGCTTTTTAATCTGGGAAAGGCGGAGACGCAGAAAATAGGTTTCTCTGTGTCTCGAATTTTTCAAAGCAAATTTGCAATCTTTTCCCGCGGACGCGGCTACGCATTTCCGCGCTTCGCGCCTGAGGACCAGAGTGGCGCGGGGGTCTTGCAGAGTAAGACTCGGTGGTTCAAACTTCTCGGGAAGCCGGGTTTTTAGAAGTGAACCAAATAACCCATATAATAAAATTGAATAGGTAGAGCCTAGGGCCTTTGGCTCCCCACATGCAACATATTGAACGGATGGAATAAGAAACCTATTTCTATGACGAACTGTAATTATTGGTGGTCTTTTTGTAGTAGTTCGTTTCTTACAATTATGGCGCCATACTCGAAGTATGTGGGATACTATGGTTTTACATACAGTTGTTTTGCATGCTGAATCCTTCACATACTCAATTACAAATCGATACCTTTGAGTGATGAACTCTATCCACCACTGCGTCTGCATCGATTTTGGTCTTGCAGTCGAGAGGAAGCTGCAAATTATTTATATAAAAAAGGGTTTACCTTACTCTTACACTTACTTACATAACCTTCAAGCAAGATATGCACAGTACCAAAATCATTCTTTGCTACAGTAGTACACTTACTAATAAAAATAGCATAGTAATATTGTAATCAAATTTTGTATACTGTAAAATATAGCAACTTCACCTGCACAATAATCCCATCAATATTCGGATCCTCATTCAGTGTATCGATTTCTTTTTCCAATTCTTCCTGTGTAATTGTATCAGGAAGTTTGATCAATTTTCCTGAAAAGTAAAACATTGTTCTTTTATATAAAAACTCCTTTCTACTTGCTCTTTTGATTGAAAGTTTGTAATGCTAAATCCTGGAAATGTTACGTTTCCCTCAAGATACTTGTTTAATCGATAAAGATTTATTTATAAAATTCGCGCATAAAACTTAATAAATTCTAAGAAAGAAGACCCCGCGGTCTTCCGGGGGTGTATTTTTTTTTAATTAAGTAAAAATACCCACCTTCTGCCCCGATTTCAGCCGCTTTCCTTATCTTTGCCCCGATGTAGACGTTTGAATCAGAACGATTGCCAACCTTAAAGGGACGGGCCCATCAAAATAAACCCATATTTTGCATGTTTTTATAATTTGTATAAAGGGGGTTTATTATAATATATGTACACTAAATTTCGGCTAGAGTTCATCCCGCTGAAATTTTTCGGTGTCGATAAACTCAAAAGTATACCGTAGAAGACACACAATTGCACCCTATTTTCTTGTCGCGTGTCCCGGGGGAAGGTCGCTATATGGACAGATAGTCTCCCGGGTCCCAATCAGAGCGAGGTATCCTCGGGAGACGCGGTAAGGAAATAAGGGTGCAATTGTTGGTCTTCTACGGTATACTTTTGAGTTTATCGACACCGAAAAATTTCAGCGGGATAAAGTCTAGCCGTAACTTAGTGTACATATATTATAATAAACCCCCTTTATACAAATTATAAAAACATGCAAACTATAGGTTTATTTTGATGGGCCCGTCCCTTTAATGGTACCGTAGTCAGAATCAGAAAGTCAGTAATACCGTACCACTATATCCAACCAACTAAATCAGAAGCCAAAATGGCTTTGCGGCATGAAATAATCGTGTCACATAAACATATAACAATGACGTATCACAAAATATTCCGGTACGATAGCAGAGCAGCATAAACCTGACGAAAACATGTGGCCAGGAAATTATATTCTAGGAAGAAATATATTGTTTAATAAGAAGGCGTTTGACATAATATATGTGGCAGATATAGATAATACAGTACATTTATTACTGCCACAATACAGTACAACTACAGTATATTGATACCGTTCCATAAATCGTATCTTACCTGTACAATCGCGAGAACTGCATTGAAGTTCGGATGTTCTTCACGGGTTTTACGAAGACGATCGCCAACCTGAAATTTCATTTTTTTATAATGAAAAATCTTGTTATAAAGTTGGGATCTTCGTTGTTTGTTTGTTTGTTTGTTTGTATGTTCTAATGAATGTAAAATCAATAGAATATTTCAATCAAACCTACATCTCCCAAAATCTGCTTGCTAATTTCCAGACCACTAATCAATTGAGCCATATTTTAATCTGAAACGAATCAATATAAATATAGCGATTGACAGATTATTCGACCAAACAAAAACACTTTACGCTTATAATTAGTTACGCTAGGTTTCGTGCTCACGAGAAGACCAGTATACTGTAAATAATTGCTTTATTTAGGATGAAAATACGAAATCACAAAAAGATTTGCTCATAGAAAAAAAAAGAAACATTACATAACCAATATGAAAAGGATATATGTGTCTCTTCGACGAGATTAAATCTGAATGACCTATTTTGCCTTCTCACGGATCATATATAGATTGAACAAATGAGTGTAATGTTATCATTTCTCAAACAAACATCCAGTCATGGATTCGAAAAAAATTCAAGGTAAAACTGCCATGTTTCATAGTAATTGTTTAATTGCATAATTTTGTTAAATAACACAAAAAAAGCGATCAGCAACATAAGAACGAGCAAGAAGTAATACGAGAATAAGAGAGTAATACGAGTAATAGGAAGAATCAATCGCCAATGCCAATCGACATATATCGTGGGTTTGGTTGTCCATATAAGGATAGCCAAAGAAGGGGGTAATAGTAAGGCGGGGTCAAAATGGACTGATCTCCTGGTAGATTTGGGGTTTGATATGGGAAACCAAAGGGTCACGGCATGGGGGAACCTCCTACAGTTACACCATTTAAAGGGTGTGCAGATCAAGAAATCAGAACACCAAAGGGCACCTCGAATTCCAACACCAAAGGCACGTGACTAGTAGTATCTAATTAGCCGGTTAGAGTTACTCTCACTGGACGTATTCAGATTACATGGAAGTTTGTGGTTTTCTGAAACCTTTCCATTTTATATAAAAGGTGTATTGAATTTGGTGTAATCCATTTTTGGTTGTGTATCATGACAAAAGTAAAGAAAAACATTTGCAAAACATTAAACACAATCAATCGTAACATTTTGCTTCTGCAAAATTATTGGTCATGTTCTTGCGCTCAAGACAAGAAGTACACCGTTTCTGCCGACTTCGGTTGATATAGCAGGGTGGACTTTATTTTTTTTTTATACAAAAAATTGCCACGAAAAGACACTTCGAAATTGGAAATGATTCGATATTTGTGCGAGGTAGCCGCAGGAAGATATTGGGAAATTTTGCACATGGACCACCATCCAGGTCCAGGATTATCTTTATTGCGGGTTGCTTCCATTTATTGTTATTTGGGAGCTTTCGTCACTTTTTGCGGCTTCTTCTTTCCTTTGGTAGGGCGAGCTTTAGTTGTTGGTTGTGCTGTAGTCGCCTTTTCCTTGTACTCCAAGTAGATTGTGTCAAATTGAACGATCTACAACATTTTGAACATTTTGAACATTTTATTAGCTTTTCAGCACACACCAACAAAGGTGGAAAGTTCAGAAATATATCAATACTGTATGGAAAAAAGAGCTGGAATTAACCGTTGAAAAGACCACTTCATCCCTCTGTGACCATTTCACTTTAAAAAACAATCCGAATGTCACAGATAAAACAGGCAAATAACTATTCTTTCAATGAGGTGAGTCCTGAGGCCGTATTCACCATTCAAGGGTAAACATTTCTCTAGAGACAAAACTTTTGGAACGCATTTTTCGGGAAGGAGAGTGAGTGGTGAATGCAAATTTTGTGACATAATCTCGATTTCTAGGTAAATTTTCTCCGAGAGACAGTTTTCTCCAGGGGTAAACGGAGTGGTGAATACGGCCTCTGGGAGCGATTTCTTGTGAAATAATCTTAAATTCCTTCTTTTCACACAAGAAAAAATAACACAACTTTTGCCTTCTGCTAGGCTAATGTTCTCCGCGTGCAGTACATAAATAGTTGGCACCTATTCAGGTGATTTGGATGTCTTTGCTTTCTTCTGTTAGTCTTTTTCAATAAACTCCATACCACTCTTACAAATAACTCTTACCATTGGTTCCTTGTCCCTCTGGGTAAGTTTCCCCTCCCAGGGCACTTCCACTCTGATTTGTTCAGGGCAAATGTCACTGACATCGCGATCGCTTTCCTGAAAATATTATACAATAATCCTCCAAAAAGCCACGCCACCACATGAGCTCGTGACTAAGGCGGCATAACATGCGGGATGTGAAAAGTATTTTGGACACTTCATTGCCGTGTATTATATGCAATTTTGTACCCTTCGAGCGCAGAGGGCCATAGAAATTTGCAAATAATATATAAGAAAGTCGAGTTGGTTTACAAAAAATCTCAAATACTTACTGGACAGCATTTGTGGAAAACTCGCAGGTAAGGGTGCAGTGGATTGAATTTCTGATCGATAAGCGACAATTCTCCAGCGCCCTCGATAAAGAACGTGCCGTCGTCTTTCACAAAGGTAGCTCCCATCAAGTCGTCGCGGACAAAAATAAACATTATATTCAAAGTGATATAGCACGTGGTTTTTGAGACTAATGCTGGGCGACTGCAGTCCCATGTATTACTTGCAATACATAACATCTGAGAATACAGTTGCTTTTCACAAACCTCGTGCCATACCGCCTTGACATACGCTGCTGCTTGAATTCAAGAACTTGACTCTATGTGGGTGTTTCATCTGGTAAATGTTATGTTCCTGATTGGATTCGAACCCACGATGTATTTCTTGGGACTAACGTCTTCCAACTTACTCGCGTCATCATCATACATCTCAATTATAGTTTCAGCACATGGTTTCTTGTTGCACATGATTGAACCATTAATACGAAGGAAGTGATCTTGTAGCCAATCTCGTCCCAGTACAACTTCACAATTCAGAAATAGAAGAAGACAAATCGATAAAGAATAGGCAAGACACATCCCCCTGAAAGAAAATCAATGTGTGATGAAGAACCAAAAAGAGCTAGCTCGCTACGCTCGCTAGCTCCGATTGTGTTGTGGCGAGAAACTTCGAACTAGTTTCATCAGTTTTCTTCTATTTGGCTTTACCTATTGAAAATTACCACTAAATATCAGAACGAATAAGAGTAAGCATTATGATAAACTGTAAACATTCGACAATGTTCCAGAACGAAGTATCATAAATGATAAATAGTAATAAAGCTGTACCTAACCCCGGTTTCCTTGTTTCAACAACACAGGTTATCCTTTGTATTATGTATTCAGAACATGCCTAGCGTTATTAATAAAGGTTATTGCGTCTGGGGTACTGATGTGGAATCAGACGACTTCAGCGCCTTCTCACATTTATTTGATAATACGTTTATCTCTACCCAGTTGTTTTATTCCGTGATAGCGAATAGTTACCAAAATTTCACACCAGGAAATACTGTTCAGGCAACTTATTGTTTTATTTTTGCAACTAAATATGGGAACTTCAAGTGTTTATGATCAGAATCCCAACTGTAGACGTGAAATATGTCGCTCTTCGCGTGGAACTAGAATCTGAATTTCATCTACAGTATATTCCAGATGAAACTATGGTTTCTTCTCCTTTTCATCGTGGCAATTGCGGTTTGCGAAGAGCAGTACGTAAAGGTCATTGGCACGGTAAGCTACATATGACAGCGATCTTATTAGAGAAACAGTGTGTAAGGCATACTGTATTTCTGGTGTTCGTTAGGAGAAGTTAGCAAGTGACTATTGCTAGATGTTATGCCATTTCGTAGATGCTCGCGCTGTATGCTAGTGTGTATGCGGGTTTGTGTGTGTGTGTGTGTGTGTGTGTGTGTGTGTGTGTGTGTGTGTGTGTGTGTGTGGTGTGTGGGTGTGTGTGTGTGTGTGTGTGTGTGTGTGTGTGTGTGTGTGTGTGTGTGTGTGTGTGTGTGTGTGTGTGTGTGTGTGTGTGTGTGTGTGTGTGTGTATGTGTGTGTGTGTGTGGTATATATGTATGAATGTATATTTGTATGTGTGTGTGATTCCATTTCTACCAAGTATTTGTTTGGATGTCCAATCTATTAACGTTCATTTAGATTCTGTGTAACAGGAAACCTGCCTTCGGAGCGCGTGTCTACATCTTCGAAGATAATAATTCACTTACCCAATGTAAATATTTTTGTTGATTTCGTATATGTCACTTGTCGGCTTTGCCGTATACGTAAGTTGCATAATTATTATATACACCGGCCATATTCACCACAGTAATTCCCTGAGGCCGTATTCACCATTCTTACGGAAAAAATTCCCGGGGAAAACAAATTACCCAGGAACAAGTTCCTAACGAAAATCCTTCCCGGGAAATATTTTTGCCAGTTCCGGAAAAATTTTTATCCCTTCCCGAATTCACGCTCCATTTTGGAAACGGGGAATTTTACCCAAGGGGAAATTCAAAGAAAATATGATTAATTGATATGTTTCTGCTTAATTTTCATTGTAATAATAATTTTGCGTATTTTCATTACTAAATCTAAGCACCCAATAGTTATAGTTAGAGTTCGGATCAACACAATTTCCGTTAGATAACATTTAAGGACAATACCCAGCGAAAAATTGCTAAGGTTGTACAGATAGGTTGTACAGACATTCTCCCGGTAAGATAAGGAGGAGCAAAACAGACTGCGGAGAATCGAACCCCGGCCTTGTAGGTGAGAGTCACAAATCGTAACCACTAGACCACAACGGATGGCCGTATCTTTGTAATAGTACTCGACACATTGCCTTTATATGGAGACGGGCATGGGGGCATCTATTCTATTCCTTCTACAAGAATTTCTAAGTTATATCTTCCTTCGCTAAAAGGTAGCAGTCCATTGCCTTCTAACATGTATTAATTAGTAGATATCCCTTACAATATTTTCTTATCGTTATAATGAAAAAGGATATTAAAAAATAACGTAAATATCTTAATTTTTTGTGCTACTTAAAGAAATAGATAGCTAATATTGTCAAACATGCAAATAAAACACATAAATAATGTTTAAATAAATTTTTTCGACGAAAAATATACCACAACACTTGGGTAATTTCTGGTTTACCCGTGCCAAGCTCGGGTAAAATTTTCCGTTTCCCAGCTCGCTTTTTGGGAAAAGGGAAAAAGTGGTGAATTCCGGGAAAAGGTAAAAATGGTCATTTTGGGTAAAATACTTTCCCGGGAAACGAGTTTACCCGGGTAAATGTAGTGGTGAATACGGCCTCAGAGGCATTCCGACGTCACAGCGCAAACTACAGAAGTTTCCAGTACGGAGACTGTGTGGTGAATATGGACACGGGTTGTCTATATTGGGAATTAATCAATATAAGGAATTATTAAAGTAGAGAGTGTAAAATAAAATATAAAAAATAGAAGAGACTAATGCATCATGTTCTATCATGATACCCCGTTTCGACCCTATATCGCATACGAGGGTTTTACCCGAGTAGGGTCTCATCAGTGCGATGAACCGGGATTATATAAAAAAAAAGTTTTAGTAAGAGGAAAGGAGGATATGAGAGAGTATATAGTTTACATATATTGTCTCATATTCGTTTATTTATTTAAATGTTCAGCTTCTGGTGCCGAATGGGACTTCCAAGAGAGATCGTACACGGACACTCAGTTGGACGTGAAGACTGTGAAAGATGATGGCACTTTCGTAGTCGAGGGTTCATATGATGAGGGTTCCCTTATTGATCCATACGTTGTGATAAGACACAAGTGTTGTAAGGTAAGGGTTCACTTAATACCGTACACGGAAATATTGAAGTGCAGATAGAGAGAGAGCGATAGAGAGAGAGACGGAGAGAGAGGGAGAGAGAAGAGAGAGAGAGAAATCTTACTTACTTCAATTCTATATACGTTACAGGACCGAAGTACTGATGAGGGTTTTTGCCCGTACGAGCATATTGCCGCGATTCCACACGCGTCAATCAACGAAAAGAAGCCGCCAAAAGCTGTTATGGATATGGGAAAGATTAACTTCCGGAAAGATGTTACCAAGAGGAATTGGTTCCAGTCTGGATAAGGAACTATTTGATCAGTATAATAAACATTCAATATGACTATATGAAGAACTTTCGGTTTGGGCGGTGTTACAGGGCATCACCACCATTTTTCAGGGCATAACGTTCGCAGTGTGCACGAACTATACAACTCTGGTATCTTCATCTTTTGTGTAATGTCTTTTCATAGTTTTTCGAGGCGGAATATAATTTCCCACATTCAATTTTATTTAGTCGTATATGCAAAATTATGGGGAGAGGCCGTATCCTTCATTTAGATACTATGCCAATGTGCCGCTTGTTCTGGTTATTTTATGGGGTTTGTAAGTATGCTGAAAATTTACCGTATATTGGAACTACACGAGAATATTTTTTTAATTTTCCATATTATATATGCAGGTTTCGTGCAGAAATACGGTTGTAATGACAGAATCACACCGAATTTTTGGGATACTTGCAAACCCCATTAAGCAATAACCTTCTCTTTCGGCATTTCAAACATGTTTTTTTGTAATGAAAATAAACGATGTAAAAAAATCAACTGAAATCTACCATTGTGAGGTATACTGTAGCCAATGAGAGGAGAGCCCAATTTCAAATATTTATTGTTCCCGCGATTTTATGAAACGCGGGAAACCTTAGTTTTTGAACACGAAATTTTTTCAAATTTCGCAAATTCATTTTATTCAAAATCCATCCGCTCGCTATGCTTCAACTTATTTTGTTTGTTTTCGTTATCTTTTTCTTGTGCTGTACCCTTTAAACGTACAATCTGGGCAAAACCTAAAGTCGGTATTGGGTCAGACCTTTTCAATTCCTGGGTTTTGTAAAATCTTTGTTTTGAATGAATGAAATTAGTTGTGTTGCGTTATTTATACATTTTGTGAAAGAAGACAGGCAAGACAGCTTATTTAATGAAGCAAACAACTAAAGCATATTACACGCGACGATTCACCACTGTACGTGCACGTAAGTCTCTAACTTGGTCACAATAACCTACATTACACCTTTGCTTGAATATATTGCTTCGTTCATTTCCCTTCCCTTCGACTTTATCAGGAAATCTAGGTGGCCGACTACGATTTCCAAGTGCACATATGTCTTTCCCCTTCTTTGTCTAGTCCAGTCGCGTTCTCCAATGACAGCTGCGCGCGAAATTCTCAAACTGCTCTATTTTTTTCAAAATTAGCGCTCAAGTTTTCAATCCTTATCTGGTAACTTTCTTCGGATTATAAAACCATCATATATTCCTTTACAGTTTGGCTGCACTGTACGTTAGTTCCTATGCTATGCATTTATGCTGCCGAATTTATCGTACTGAACTGAACCCAATCTTCCAGTCCAATTGTCCAATTATATTTTACGTTGTTCGTTTTATTGGTAGACCAAATTGTACATACTCAGGCAGTGCTGGTGACTCGGGGTTTCATTATTTTACGAGTTTCATTGTGGAATGTGGATTATTCTCGTACCTTTGCTTATTTTCAAAATAAGACCCGTTTGTCTGATTACAACTTGTGTGCTGCATTATAAACCATAGCCAGCATTTTATGTTTTCATTCTCGGAGCGGACAATGAAAATTTTCTGTCTCAATTCTCAATAACTGATTCATCATCTCAGGAATGAATTTTGCATCGATTTCAGTCAGTCTTTCCCTTCTCCTTCCATATTTTGTTTTATTTATTAAACCTCGCAGTCTGACTATGAAATTTGGTCCACAGTCTAATAATGATTGATTCAGATGGTTTAAATTTCTTGATTGTTGTGACGTCACTCATTCGAAATGTCTATGTCTCGCTCTACTTTTGTATAATTTGAACTCCCTTTCTTTATATTAATTCCAGGAAGCTTGCTACACAGAAAAATGCCAGTTCCGGACACACCAAAGAAGCCTGCGGGCCTGGTGAGCATATATTTAAAAGTTAAAAGTTAAACGTTGGGGATCACTTGCTTTGTCATCCCGCATAGCAAACCCTTACGTATATACTCGTCAAACATAACGATAACCCGAACAATGTCACATTTTTGTCCCGTCTTTGTTACTTGATACTTGATACTTGAGTTCATTCTACTATTTAAATGGTGTGCTCTGTGCTGGTCACCTAAAGCATATATGACAAGTAACATCCAAATACCTTACTTTGCGGGACAATGGACAATCATCGTGGTGTTGTTTTCGTAGTTTGACGGACGGAAACTTTTGATCCTCGACTTGATTTACTTTAATTTTTTTAAACTCATTCTATTTAGGCTCCCCCTCCCCTTCCGCCCGCTCACCGTGCTCCCGAGGAGGATCCCCGAGTGATTGAACTGAATGGACATGTCGGATTCGATTCACTCCCACACCAAGTGGTGAAGAAGGCCATCGAACAAGGGTACGCTTAGACTATTCATTGCTTTATAGTTTGTAGTGTGAAGATGAAATCGGATTATATTCTTCGCGTCTGTTCAGGATTGAGCACATGGCGTAAACTCGTTGACGAACTGACCGACGAAACCACCATCCGAATTTGCATATTGCATAAATTTGTATGGGAAACACTACACTACACATATTTGGATGGTGGTTTTGAGTTTTCCCGACGAGTTTTATGTCCTGATTGAGCACTATGTATACTCTCCCCTCTCCTCGGCCTCGTACAGTTTTAATACATGCTTGTTGTTAGTTTAAAATAAATGTGAGCTTTGAAACATTTCGTTTTTCATGACCCGAGACGGGATACTGAAAGGAAATTTTTATAGTACACGTTGCCAGTAATTGGTTTAAAGCGAAATACCGGCCGGTTTATGAAACGCATCTCGGGCAACTCGATGTGTTTCAAAAACTTGCAGGTATTACACTTTAAGAAAGTCAGTGTTAGAAACTTATTGAATATAATCCTGGCCATCATCAATTCTCGAAGAAGTTTTTTTTTTGTGTCGAGCCACCATCCGTCAAGTTTTCATCGACATCGAAAGCATTCAAGCAATATATTATACTAACAACAAGATTGTGATATTGCACGAGGAGACACAGAAGACATAATGCATTTTAATTTCTATTTGAATTTCAGTTTCCAGTTCAATCTGATGTGTGTTGGAGAGACTGGAATAGGAAAAACAACGCTGATCGAGTCACTTTTCAATATGAAACTCGAGTTTGATCCATGTGGACACGAACTGACGAGTGTCGAGCTGAGGAGCAAGTCATATGGTCAGATTTTATTATTATTATTATTATTATATTTTATGAATCAGTTCCTAATCATTATTCTCGGATTCTCGCCGGTCTCGCATGTAATCATATGTATTAATTCTGGAAAGTACTGTTCACGTCAACAGTGTTGTAGAGTAATTGTAATATAAGTTTATTTTAAACATGAGCACGTAAAAGAAAACAAACAACATCGAATGTGAATTGCGATTATTCCACTAGATTATATCGAAAAACGCCTCCTTTTTGTACTTTGTCGAAACTTTAGATGAGAATGTGAAAATGGATAAAATCCAGTTCAAAAAGAAATCCTTTCGTGAGTTTTTGTGGGTTTCACACGTAATTGTTCCTCCTACGTGTTCCGCCCTCTGTTTGTTGATTGATGTACTCGTTCGTTTTGATTAAAGGGCTAAGAGCTTTTTTTAGTAGGGGCCTCGCAATTAGCATTTTTGACCAAAATTCTAGAGTCGATTTCGATTTCACTAGAAAACTATTAACGTTACATGATTACGAATAGAATATGCGAGTCTGTTATATAGAAGTGTCTTCAGCTTGGTTAATCTGTATTCGTATATTATTCCCTATTGTTCCCCGGTTCCTCAAGTATTTCGTTTCGTAAAGCGGAATACCGGCCGGTTTTTGAAACGCTTCGTGGAAAACTGAATGCTTACGTATTTATGCTAATTTGCTCGAATTTAGCTCGATTTTTCATTCTAGTGTATGTTCATTTGCATACGCTGCATAAGAATGCGGGTCTATTCTATGTGTTTCAAAAACCTGCCGGTTTTTCGCTTTAACACACGAATGTGTTTCTGACTCCTGTCCAGATCAGTTTAGGTTGCGATTACTATTTCATCATTTTCCCTTTATATTCAATTTAATTCTGTTCAGATGTGACTGAGGGAGGAGTTCGTTTGAAGTTGACTATTGTGGAAACTGCCGGTTTCGGAGACCAGTGGGAAAAGGATAAAGGGTACGATTATTATTTGCTGATTTAAAGCGAAATACCGGCCGGTTTTTGAAACACATCGAGTACACAGTACACCAGCATTCTTAGTAGTTTGCTTACACCGTTAGTCCCGAATGGTTATATATATCTTGTCTACGTGCACGTGCACTGCACGTTTATTATGGGGTTTCCAAGTATGATTTTTAATTTTTCATATTATATATGCAAGTTTCGTGCAGAAATACGGTAGTATTGACAGAATCACAACGAATTTTTGGGATACTTGGAAACCCCACTGTGTAGTTTTGGCAGTACAGGGTGATTTCAGATATGAAATTTTTATAGACGCGGTGGATTTTAATACGCAAATGGTTAATGTGGCAAGCTCGATGAGTGACTGGATTTTGTGAATGGAATGGTATACATTTTTTATAGTGTTTTTTTTCCAGGGCAACAATCATAGTGGACTATATCAACGAACAGTTTGAAAAGTACCTCAAGGAGGAGCTCAAGGTTTGGAAACTAAAAATTTCACACTTTCTCAGATTCTCTGCTTTTTACTCACGTTCATCGCAGTCTTTTGATTTTGAATTTTGATAAAAGACTAAAAAGAGAGAATTTAACTTTCATTGTAAGTCATGTAAGAGTTTAGGGGAAGGTTTTTTGTTTTTGTTTTCTGAACCGTAGGATGTAAATCTGCTTTACGTATGCAAATTTTGGTCTGGTGCGAATCTGTTCATATATATTTGCATATAATACAAGGTGATGCAGTTGTCCAACATATGCTTTTCAAATCCCCTGTTATCCAGCTTCTGAGCTTCCATACTTTATTGCAGGTTCGTCGGATGTTGACTTTCTATGACGATACACGCATACATGCATGTCTCTACTTCATATCGCCCACTGGACTCGGGTTGGTTTTATTTCTAGCTTTTCTTAGTTAATTTCCATCTGTGATATGTGGTATCTCTGTAGAGACTAGAGAAAATAGGCCTTTCAAAAAAAAGAGCAGGGTTTGATATGTGGTAAGGGGGTTTGATATGTGGTTTTGAAACTTTGCTCAATTTATTATCTCCTATCGAAATTTGCATGTAATGTATGGGAAGAGTGTTATTGTTATAATTCAAAACCGCGTCGAATACAATTTACAATTAGACAAATTCTTTATTAACATATTTATTGTATGATGAAATATATGCAGTCTTGAAAGTGCGAAAGAAGGGAGGAAGTCTTTAGCGTAGTAGCGCGACCGTAGTAGCCTGAAGTCCTGATATAAGCTAGGTGAAACATGCTGAATTTTTGTTGTGTTTTGCCCGCGCTGTATTCTATACACTCCAGTAATTATGTGATGACTGTGTGCTTAAAAATAATTAGCAAGCAAATATCAATGTAAAGGAAACAACTTTTAATACTTAACCATCACCTTTGTTTCATTCCGTAGAGCTTGCGTCCTTGCGTGTAATTGACATCATTTATTGTTTTTTTTTATAGCGCATTGCACAACACAGCTGCCACTGCCACAGCACTGAACTGTTCTTAGCCTAGTTTTTTTTAAATATGTGTGTATATATTATATTTATTGCGCACACAAATGTAGACCGTACAGTTTGTCATTCAATGTTTTAGCATATTATATATTTAGTACTTCCACTTGTTAGATCTTTATTGGTCAGATCTTAATGGTTAAATCGAGCCTCATGCAATGTTGTCATACGGGCGCATTTCATACATAACTCCTGTTTTTGTTTTATCTTCTTTCGACATCTGACCCCTTTTCCTAGGCTAGGACATATGAGCAGGGGATAGCGTTGTTGTTGTGTTTTTTGTGACCTTGTAGCGTAAGGTTATCTTTATAACCTAGCTAGTCACTCATCTGAGGTTCATTCGCAGATAGTTAAAATTCCCTTGTGTCGTTTTGTTGAATTCTTCTCTAGAAGCCCATCAGCCTAGTATATCCGACAAGAATATGATTTTATTACATTTTTGAATATCTGTTTATATTGTCTCTCAGTCTCTCTCCTGCTCCTGACTGACTTTGCTTCCGTTGTATATTGCAAAATCCCAATGTTATCATGTATGTTGACCAACGAATCAGCGCAGTTTAATTCATAATAGCTTCCAGTTTCACATCCATAGAACCCTATTATCTTGTTGGTAGGGCTTTACCATGCAAATAGGCCTCCTTTAAAAAAAATACACTCTAATTTCAGTTGTATTTTTTTTTTAGATTTTCTTTTTGTGGCTCTATTTGGTATTTTCTTTTTGTGGCTCTAATGGTAAATAGAGCCCTTTTTTGTTTGTATGTTACAGTACTTTATTTATGTTTGAAAATAGTCGCGAATGCCAAACGGACAAAAATGACTGCGCAATAAAAAGTCAAAAGGTGCCGATCTCCGTTAGATTCTGATCGACCATATGAGTCACTGAATTTGAATAAGGGTAGAAATGGCAGGATGCGAGCAAAAGGTCAACCTTACTATTTTTTTTTCATTCTTCCTCCCTCTATTGTTGTCTTGTTGTACTTTTCCAAAGAGAAGAGTTGTACAAAAGAGCGTTAGTGTTATTCTGACTCATTGACATAGTTGTTTATCTATTAGTAAATTGGTATTCATAATTCGTACCCAGCTTTCAAACTCGTATGGATATGGCTACGTTTTTGTATATTTTATCATGGGTTTTCCTTTCCCTTGCTCTGTATTTAATTGAAAACCTGAAACGAAGCAAGATTTCGTCAAACTACTAACCTTCTATCTTCTGTGTAGTTTACTTTTTATTTATGCAGGTTTTTCTTGGGCACCTCTTTTTGTAGTAAGATCGTTGTAAAGCGCTAGCGCTAGGACTGCGACAGAATTCGCTGTATGTTATTTGTGTATAATTTATAATTCTTTACACCGCCTCTGAATCTCTGAATATGAATACCACTTTTATCACCACATTCATACACTACACAGACGTCTAGAATCGAACCTACGGTTTTGTCCTAGCAGTTGGGATGTTTGATATTTCCATTCCATTTCTTTACTTGTTTTACCAAACAACCCATAATTTGTTATTCATCCCACTGGTGACCTTGTCCAGCTGTATGTCACAGCACCACTCATGTCGTCTGTCCTCTTTTTACATCACTTTTTTTCTAGCGATGCCAGCCGGGCGGCCAGATGTTCACGGCCATTTTACTCTAATTCCAACCAAGACTATTCTATTCAGAACTTTGTTTTTGGGGTTTGTTGAATGTGATGTCTCAGTGTTTCCCTCGATTTGCCTTCGTTCCTTTACTTCTGTAGTTTTCTCAGTCTAATGATGGATGTCGCACGTTGTTTATAAATGCAACTCTCTATTCTATTCTATTCTATATTTCTATATAAGGGATATTTATCAATTTATGAATTCTGAAATAAGTTGTTCCTGCTAACAATAAGCAGTTATTACTTGTCACGTATGACCATTAGCATGCCTTTCTGTCCCAGTAATTTTCCTCCAGGCTTTTAGTATCCAAGGCTTTCAAGCGCCTAGCAACATGGTTTTGTTTTCTAAAGGGCGCGGATTTTATGTCATGTGAGAATAGAGACATAGGGTCAATAGGATGTGCTCTTTCCAGAAACACTCACACAAACTCTAAAAAAACATGCATATTACTTAAATTTGCGTTGTTGCTTACATAAGCTTATATTGTCTCAAGTTGTGTGTTCCTGACTCACTACGTCCACCCTGTTCCTAATCTAGCATGGACGATAGGACAGCACATAAATTTGCGCATGTTCCCCATTTCAATGCAGAGCCCCGTCATACGCTATGAAACCACATGCCATAGTCCATACTGCTTTCAGTTTGAAGAACATCGACTTGGTCACCCTCCGCGAGCTGAGCAAGAGGGTTAATGTTATCCCGGTGATCGCGAAGAGCGACACGGTCAGCAAAGATGAGCTCATCAGATTCAAGACTAAGGTGAGCACGACCAGAGAACACTTATTTATGTGTGTTTTTGTGCTACTGTGATTGCTGGACAGCGAATCATCTCAACTCATATTCTATCACAAGCGCCAGCTTTTGTCTTTTATAGTTACCTTCAAATAGTATATGTGTCATTGTGGGGTAATTAATGGTAACAATCAACACGTGCATGGTAACATTCAAATTGGACTCTTCTGATCGAATTTGATATGATATCTGTAACTATCAACAAGTGCGTGGTCATCGTCATATTTACATTTGATACTTCTCATCGAATTTGATATGCATAGATAACACTGATGCCGAAACCATGTTTCGTAGGTGGTTATATTGTGAAGTATTTTTAATTGAGGTATGATATTAGTGAAATGTCTTCAGATTCTGACCGAGCTTGCCCAGCAAAAGATTGAAATATATCAGTTTCCGACAGACGACGAAATGGTGAGGCATTTTAAGAGCAATTGTTGTAAAGGCACCCATATCCACATGTGGGTGCGCACACACAAACATGCACGCACTCGCATGATACTGATACTTTTAGATGTGCAATGCGAATGCGCAGTGCGCAGTGCGCAGCACCCATACATCCATACACACGAACAAACACGCACACAAACTCTAAAAATAAACATGCATATTACATAAATGTGTGTTGTTGCTTATGTAAGCTTATCTCATTTCAAGTTGTGTAGTTTAAATTTACGTTCCCTTCTTGGCTCAGCGAACTCTCCATTTCCGTATTTAATCATTTATTACGCACACAGACAATCAAAGAAAGCAATGTAACGTGGAGTTTGTGTTATAAAATACACATAATAAATAAAATATAATAAAGCAGTAGTAAAATAAGTCTCAACAAGCAAATTCGAAGTAAGTCAAAAGAAATTCGTAGCATTTTGTTCAAAGGGAAACCATTTTAGTGCATTCTTTATCTTTTGTTTTCAGGTGGCTTTAGTGAACACTGAAATGAACGCGATCCTCCCATTCGCTATTGTGGGCAGCACGGATTTTGTGAAGAAAGAAAACGGCAAGATGGTCAGGGCCAGACGCTACCCATGGGGAATTGTAGAAGGTGAATATTGGGTCATATTTTGTAGTGGTCCAAATTTGATTTCATAACTTAACCTTCCTGCTCTGAAACAAGAACATACTTTTCAGTTAAAGTGAACAGAGGCCATATTCACCATTCAATTCCCCGTGGGGAATTTCCTATCTTTTTCTCTGCGTGTCTCACGTTTGAATGCTATTTTCCCAGGGACTATTTCCCCGAGGGAATTAGAGTGTTGAGTATGGCCTATGGCCTCAGTGCAGAAAATCAGAAAATGATGTAGTGTGATTGTGACGGTTTACGACGTGGTCGTATTTGTGCGGTGCGGTTGAAGTTGAAGCGATGGCGAACTCGCTGCTTTAAATTTGTTTCGCAGTCTCACTACAGATAACTGTACTGGTTATGGTACTTCACAACTATGGATTTCAGTTGAAAACGAGCAACATTGTGACTTTGTAAAGCTTCGCGATGCTCTTCTTCGCACCAACGTGGACAACCTGAGGGAACGAACGCACTGGGTAAGTGACTTTTTATTGCTTCTTGTTCTTACGGTTGAGCCTGTAGTTATCATACTGCACAACTTTAGACGGTGGCCTTGAGCTCGTAGCCGTGCCACCGTCGGCTTTAGAATATTAGGTATGGTGAAAATCAGAAACTTATCATAAAGAGATGCAAGTTTCGGAAACACTACATATAACCCAAACTATGTTAGCGCTATCGCGCTAACACAGGATTTGGATGGTGGTTTTGAGCTTTTCCCGACAAGTTTTATGCCCTGTACTATGTCTGTAATACAGTAAGTACGTTCACGGAACAATAGAAACTTTTACTCGTTTTATGCAATTGTGTTCCACTCTGGGAATTTTCAGGTTTTGTATGAAAGTTACCGACGCGAGCGTCTTCGTCAGCTGCGTGTGGGTGATGGGGATACTGGACCACGAATGGCTGAGGTTTTCACGCAGGTGCGATCTTGTGATTGAGTTGTATTCTTGTTGGTGTTCCGCATTCTCACACGCTGGAACGTTTGCGGCCCTCAAATCATACAGTTTTGCCTTGACTGCCCCGTTTTCTTTTCATTTCGAAGAGAGCTGTTATTCAGTTGCATGTGATGTGATATGGTAATTAGATTTCTTTAGTTAATGGTCTGCTTATAGCTGATATACATGAACTTGGAGGAGCATGAACTTTATAGCAATTATTTTCCAGAAGCAACAAGAACACAACGCGGAGATTGCACGCAAGGAGGTGGAAATGCGAGCAGAATTTGAGAATTATATGAATAAAAAGGAGAGAGAACTCAAGATTGAAGAGGAAAATGTGGGTGTTTGAAATGTAAATTAAATTGCGCAGATAGTGACTATCCCAAGATTTATGGGGTTTCCAAGTATGCTGAAAATTTACCGTATCTTGGACCTACACGAGAATATTTTTCATATTATATATGCAGGTTTCGTGCAGAAATACGGTAGTATTGACAGAATCACGAGGTTTTGGGATACTTGGAACCCCATTATGTTGTTGCCGTACTGCCGCCTTATATGGTTTTCCGAGTTTAATTCTCGCTTTTTCGTAAACGCGCATAGTGCTACTCTTATCAACATTTTTTTTATTCCCGAAGTTGGCTTAACATTGATATTATGATCTGTAAAAAATGTTGAATCTTCTTTCAGCTGGCAACGCGAAATAAGGATATTGAAGACGATTTCTCAAGGCAGCTGAAGGTTCGGACTTTTTCCCCCTGAGGATTAGACTTTAAAGGGATGTGCGTCAGAGTATAGACTTCGGAGTATGAAAGGAGGTGGGTGTAAGTCGTACGTCCTCACGTTTTCTGTACATACTCTTTCTTTTAGATGATCGAAGAAGAGATGCGCCAGTTGGTAGAAGAGAGAACACGTCTTGAAGCGAAAACACTGAAGAAACGAAAATAAGGTCCCTTATTACCCTTCCTTGCACGTGTAGTAAAGACTCGCATGTAACAGTCACACATGATTTCTTTTAGTGATCTGGCCCACATTTTCATCACACACCCTGCCTATAGAATGTCATGTACAATGCCCTCTAATTAGTTTATCAAACAATAATCGCTTGTATACTGTAGGTTTTGGACTGAGTTTCCTTGTAACCATACCTGGTGAGTATCACAATGAGAATCTTCCCCAGGGATAGTGAACTACTGAAATATTTTTCTTGGGAGTAATATTCCTTGGCTCTGGGGGTTTTACCATATTCACTTCATCATTTGTCACCGATTTAATCGAGCGTCTTGTCGGAAATTCGATAGCCACGATTCTAGTATCATTTTTTTTGTCTTATAGTCTTATATTATGTATAATCTTTGTGTCTTATATTTTGCGTTTACCTACCTATTTATTCCATTTGAACTCTATTTATTCACATTTGCTTGTAATTACAAAGTGTGCGTTGCGGCGTTTTGAGATAAATTATTTCCATTGTTCATTTGACGTCATTTGAGGCACAGTCGAAGCCGCACCTTTATTGTCAACAAAATAAACAACAGTACATCAAAATAAGAATAAAACAGTTAACGATAACGAATGTAAGATAACAAATGTTACAAAAATAACAACACATATAACAACAAAACGACAATGTACAAAGTAGTGGGTTACAGAAAACATGCTGTCACTAATAAGGGACCTAAATTCAAAACCGCACCTTTGTAAAGCTTTCAAGTGCACGTTTGCGAACGAGTAAATTGTCAAAGTTTAATTCAAGTGCACGTTCGCCGAATTCCATGAATAGCACGGTGCAAAACCGATCTATACCTTCACGCTCAAAGAAATTGTGTCTTCGTGCTGAGACGTTTATTTGCATTCCTACTGTAGCGAGTTTCAAAATCCACTTATATATGGAACGCAAACGTGCATTTGAATTAAACTTACCACGTTCGCGAACGTGCACTCGCTCTATAATTATCGGAACGGAAAATATACGCTACATCTGAGTGAGAATCACATATACGCTACACCTGAGTTTAATTCAAGTGCACGTTCGCCGAATTCCATGAATAGCACGGTGCAAAACCGATCTATACCTTCACGCTCAAAGAAATTGTGTCTTCGTGCTGAGACGTTTATTTGCATTCCTACTGTAGCGAGTTTCAAAATCCACTTATATATGGAACGCAAACGTGCATTTGAATTAAACTTACCACGTTCGCGAACGTGCACTCGCTCTATAATTATCGGAACGGAAAATATACGCTACATCTGAGTGAGAATCACATATACGCTACACCTGAGGATCAAACTCGGGAACAACTTTCAACTGAGTATGTACGCATGGCCCAATATATTTCTTGACTTCCGGACAGACGAGCTGAAATAAAAGGATGAAAAACAATAGCTGAAATAAAAGGATAAAAAACTATATTATGTGCTTGCTAACAAGAATCGTCTGCAATCGTGCCAAAGGTTCTGCATCAGAAAGTATCAGGTTCAGCTTATTCAGTTTACGAGTTTCGAACGCTTTAGAGCAAACTACCTCGTAATCCAGTTGTAAAAAACGGGTTTAGACCTCTTTCCACAACTTACAGTACAATTTCATTAAATACTTGTATCGGGCTACTCACCACTGGTAAATCATCGGTTTCCGCGCATTCACCGCCTTCCAGTGTTTTGTACAGAAATTTAGATGCACACTCTCGGACAGTCCATTCCTGGTCCTGTAGCAAAGTGATCAGCTGGAAAGAAACTTTTGGAAACAAAATGCCGTTTGTGCAAAAAGTAAGGTCCTTACGAAAAGAAATGCACACACAAAAACTACATTCCCGCAATATTGCGGCTTCAGTGGGGCACTACACATGGGATTCGATTATCTAACAAATAGTACATAGGGATTCCTTCACACTGGTAAACTCATGTTAAAGCGAAATACCGGCCGGTCTTTGTAACACATTGCGTACACCTGCTTTCTTATGCACCATATGCTAATGAGCAAAAATTTGAATCAAAACTAGACCCCAATTAAATTAGACCCCATTTTGCATAAATGCATAGGAATGCAAGTACTTGAGATGCGTTTCAAAAACGTAAAAGGTATTTCGCTTTAAGGTTAAACGCCAACCGAAAAATGAACAGACCAGCAGGATTTGATCTCACAACGTCTGTCTCAGACCACAGCCTATATATAGCCTTACAACTTGCGTCACTGAGTAATACCGTCCATTCTACAAACACAATATGATATCGTACGAGTACGATATCATTCTAAATAAGGAAAAACTACCTGATAACTGGACAGCTTGGACAGAATGGAATTAATCTTCGTCCGCACTTGATCATTCAATTTGTAGAGCTAAAAAGGACAACTGTTTGCAAAGTACGGGTTATACTTCTACAACTGTAGTAAACTAACTATACCACGGAAAAAAATACATCAATATCTACACTTTTTAAACATTTAACGCTGAGTATTGTCACAAAACACATGATGTTAGGAACAAATAAGAAATACTTCCGGACAGACGAGCTGAAATAAAAGGATGAAAAAACAATATTATGATACTGAACACTGAAATATACTCAATTACGCAACTACTAGATCCACCTTCCGCCACAGTCACAGTTCGGCAGTTTTCTTAAAACTAAACGATTTCAGATAAATAAACACATACTGTCTCGTTCATCACAATTTGCATGAGGGTAGCCGCTTTGAGTTGATCCAATTTCGTTACCAGAGTTCTGAAGAAAACCGGTCATACTTTATAATTGCTTTTTTTTCTACGTACGGTTTTACTGTACAGTTTTTTTTTTATACTGTACAGTTTTTTTTTCTACTCACGCTTACATTATACTGTACACGTGTTTTTTTTTCTACTTACGCTTACATTTAACTTGTTTTTTTTCTTTTTTTGCTTTTTTTTTTTTTTGTACACTTATTTTTTTTTCTACTTACGCTTACATTATACTGTACACATTTTTTTTCTACTTACGCTTACATTTAGACTTTAAGTTCAACAGGACGGAAAGATTGTACCTGTCCATAACAACTCCCAGTACCTAATCTCAAGATCCCGGTTAGTTTGTTTATATAATAAGAACATTCCGTTTTCGCTGACAATCCAACACGCAACTATTGTAGCTCACCAAACAACGACTTTCATAGTAAATGCCTAGCCTTATCTGAATGAATCAGGGAGTAAAACTTCTGGACCACTCTGTACAATGAAGCTTCATTCTGTGAAAACGGTATAACAGCCGCTTTTTGGTATGCTGGGCATTTCATTCCCATGCAGTGTATGCAAATAACTGCGCGACTTTTTACTCTAATAACAATAATAATAATAAATCATTTGCATACAGCATATGAGAATACAGTTGTTCCGCCATATTTTTTTCAGAAACCGGCCGTTATACCGCTCTAACCTACGTATTTCGAATTAACCTACTCATCAAGAAACCGACGGAGATTCGTCATTTCTTGCGGGTGCCGTCTAATCATCTCGAAAACAGCATCATAGTCCTGAAATGTCCGACTAGAACATACAATCATTTTCAGGAACCAGATGTTATGCCATTGAAAAGTTAGCGTATAAAACACATATCACCACTTGTCAGTAGTGACAGTAGCACACAAAGAAACTAGGACACTGCGCAAAACCAATCAATCGCTACTGCTAAGAGTTAAATATCAACAAAAGTAAACACATTTTCGAGTTTTCTTGTTCTGTAGACTTTTGTAAATTAGACTAGATAATAATAATAACACAAACTAATAATCACTCACATCAACATGAATTTGTTTCGACTGATACTGAACAATGAAATACATGAAATACTCCTTCGGTTCCCAATTGAGCACGTACTCAGATCCCTGAATTACGGTTTATTTAAAGGGAGAGGCGCACGAGAAAAAAAAAGTTTTCCTCAATTTACTTGCACAGAATGTAATTTCGGAAATGTTACTGTGAGAGACTTCGCACTAGAACTTTATTCACAGTTCGGCCAGGTACCGTAGTCAGCAACATCAAAACACATTTTTACTGTTTATATCCGCTTATTTGCACTTTACCTCTAAACAATAATGGTTAAACGAATGAAGAATTCTTACGATTATAAAAAGTGTTTTCAATACTGTAATGCCCTAAACGTTTAAAAATTGATTATGACTACGGTAACTGGCCCGCCCGGCCGAACTGTGAATAACTCTGTGAGTTATAGGTGCAAAGAAATGTGGCATTCACAGTAATGTTTCTGAAATTCCGGACATTCTGTGCAAGTAAATTGAGGAAACCTTTTTTTTCTCCGTGGGAATGACAATTTAAAGCGGTACAACAATACTAGGTACATTGATAATAAACTGGAGTAAAGAGAAAGGAAATACAACTTTCCGAACATTTAGGGCATAAATCGGTGCGCAAAATGCAACAAATCGATTGGCTCAGAATCAGATTCCTGAGGTTGTTGCACAAGACTTACGCCCTTATATATATAAAACATAGACCCACTCTAGGTGTTCCTTGCAGTCCAACGGCGTTTCGCAGACTTTTTGAGACGGTGAAACCGATTTCCCCACCACCCGCAGCCGCTTTAAACACCTAAATGATATTAGTCGAGGGTTTCAAATATACAAACACAATCGATACATCTGAGTAGATTTCCTGGAGGAAGAGTGTCCACAAAAGAAAACAAAGAACAAAGGTTCCCAAACAATTCACTCCTGATACAGACACATTGCCGTGAGCAATAATGTAATGCAAAAGGAAATCAGGTAATATCCTTCTTAATTACAAGACATAAAGATAGATAGTGTTCTTTGAATCTTTAATAAGGTACCAATCAGGGCATAAAACTCGTCGGGAAAAGCTCAAAACCACCATCCAAATATAGGTAGTGTTTCCGTCTCTTTATGATACGTTTCTGATTTTCACCATACCTAATATTCTAATCCCGACGGTGGTATGGCTACGAGCTCAAGACCACCGTCTAAATTTATGCAATATGCTAATTCGGATGGTGGTTTCGTCGGTCAGAGCGTCAGCGAGTTTATGCCATGGTACCAATTCAATATAGAATACAATAAATATTAGAAAGAGAATCACAAACCCACCAAACGATATCCAGGTTCGCTAACATTCTCCAAATGGGGTTGAATATCACGATATCGCATCAGCTGAATAAATTTGAAGATAAATCAAAGTGATCAACACCAGCCAGCAGTCCATAAAATCAAACATTTTCACTTAAAGCGGTAAAACAGCCAGTTTTTGAAACATATTCTGGATCTTATTATACAAATAACTGCGCGATTTTTTTTAAATTCATTTGCATACAACATGCAATGGGAATGCAGTGGTTCATTTGCATACAACATGCAGTGGGAATGCAGTGGTTTCCGACATACGTTTCAAACCCCTACTGTTATATCTCTTTAAACTGAGAAACGTTAGCTCTGGTCGCGTACCGGCGTACCGCGACTCGCGTACCGGCGTACGGCACTCGAAGCATTAACCACATAAAATCTCTGGGCCGCTGGTGCATCAGGAGTGAGCTAAAAATGCGCGCACGTTACTTCCTGCGGCGCACTCTTGGCACTGAGCCGCGCCATACCGTCTCACAATTTTGCTCATCAGTAAATTACAAAATACAGTACCCAGTCAGTAGCTTCTTCTCCGTATTTATTCGCTAAATGGCTTCTTTCGGCTTCGTTGATATCCTGGTCCATCTCGTCTTTCACCGCACCACCGAACTAAAACAGAACAAACCATAAATGCGAACCAGAGGCCATACTCACCACTCAATTCCCCATGGGCAATTCCCTGTCTTTTTCTCGGCGTCTCTCACATTAGAATGCTATTTTCTGTCCCCAGGGACTATTTCCCGGAGAAAATCGGAGTGGTGAATATGGCCTCTGAACAGCAACTAGCAAAATAAACCAAAACCAAAATGATGAACCAAGACCAATGACAGAAACCACATCGTGCCTGATATTGCCCACCAAGTTAAAAAGACACTACAAAAGACACTACAACTGAACGAGCTCTCGAGTATCGATTATCGATTTACTTAATACTACAACAATTCATAACCCACTCATGAAATAAAGACCATGTTTGCCTAGAAACCACAGTACAGACCCCCCACCCATTTTTCTGTATGGCCAAGCAAAACACATTTGTGTAGACGACAATATAGTCAAAAATTATCACAAAAGAACATACCCGCGTAAGTAGGCTGATATCCTCTCGCTCCCCCTCCTTAGTTACCGGTTCGTCAATTCCCGAAGCGCAATGAACAGCCCGATAAGCCATTTCCTCTGAATCACTACACAAAGGTGGTTGGTAGTTGCTCTGCTCGCACGGAGGCTGATCCGCATCCGATTGCTTGGACTTGGCAACCGGAGACTCGGTAAATGAGGCAGTCACTGAGACTGAGACCTGCAACAAAAAAAAAGAGTTGATAACCGGGCATCAAATGGTACCAACCGAAAAGGTTTGCCTAACAGTCACATCTTATTATTAGTCAACGCCAAATTGCTCCATCCGTTTCCTTTGCAAGGACTAGCATCCCAACTAGCCAGTTATGGTCAAAGGTTGAAATACTTCTGAGGAAAGCAACCAAAACTAAGGAACTGAACTACTCCTATTATTAGGGCACATTCGAGATGGGCATTTTCCGTCTTTTTTCGGAAAAGAAAAATTTTAGTTCGAGATGGAGAAAAAATGCAATTTCATGCAAATGATCGCTTGATTAGTTTCCGATTATTTTCATGTATTATTGTTTCTCTCGATGTCCATCTCGAACCACCTTTTTACTTTTCTTTTCCGGAAAATGTCCATCTCGAATGCGCCCTCAAGACCCTGTTCACCTCTTCTTGGAGAAAACCTCGGTGACAGTCCGGTAGATAACAATAAACTATCAAATATCGGCTGGAACACTGCTTCGCTCGATAAAAAAAAGTCAAAACGATACCTTCTCATCGGTACCATGAGCATCACGAACAAGGGGTCGTCCGTCTCCACCATCTCTATTCTCTTCCTCCTTCACATACTTCTGAATAGGACGCACTCCTGACGGATCGTCCATTATCATCTACAAAAAGGTATAATTAGTTACATTTTTCGAAAATTTAAATGAACCTTGAAAAAAAAGAATGAGAAAGCCTTCGGTTGCCACACAACGAATAAAGAGCATACATACATACAGCCCAATACACACGACAGAACAAGATACAGTAGTCATCAAGAAACACAAAATAAATCCCTCACCAAAAGTACCAATTCTCGCATTAAACAATCATGATCAAGCACAACCTTTTTGCATAACATTTTATCAACAAAATAACAAAATAAATGCGAAAAACAAAAACAATAACAACAACAATACGAGTGCATAGATAGAAACAGAAATCAATCAACAGCGGTTACGAAGTAAGCAGTTTTCGCAATACTAACGCGGTAAATGCACATATTAGAAGTGAAATGCATAATCATTGGATGAATTCGATGATTGAATGACAAATGAAAAGTGATACAACTGAAAAATGGAATTGAAATATTGAAAAGACTGATAATAATATGCGAACATGGAACATCTTCATCCCTGAGAAAAATCCTTGGTAAACTCGATTCTCAAACAGATCTTCAGCAAGAAACCGTATTCAAAAACTAAAAAATAAAACATACAAATAAAAAAATGAAACCTAAAAGCAGTAAAATTCTAACTAAAACTCAAAGTATAATATACTAACACTAAAAATTATGCTAGCGAAGAGAATACTCGTACAAAGTACCGTAACTGTAACATGAAACGCAAAACCGATAAATAATTGCATTGCAAACGAAAAAAGAGAAGTCCACACACGTCAAGTAGGGAGAATGACCGTCAGCATAATTTACTAAATTTCCCAACCTGACAGGTAGCTGCGAACCTCTTACCAGTTACGCGTAAGCAAAACACGAACGACAATTGGTAACTCGACCGGTATACATACCAAAGAACTAAAGAACACTACGAGTATCTATCTGAGCATTGCGTGAAAATATTTTACAGAAACCGTTCAAACAAGCTATAAAAAATGAAACCAACAACAAAACCATGTGGCATATTGTCGAGCACACGGTGACCCAGTCACTGTGGCAGATAACTCAATAATAAGTCCTTACAAATCTTCATCCGATCTGAAAACAATTGAGTTTTAAAGGCAAAGGGCAGAGCGGGATTTACCAGACAACTAAACCATTAATTCTCAGAGGCGAACCCGGCATGCTGTAGTACGGTATTTGAAGCGAGAACACCGTTGGGTAGACCTTAGGCAAGCTTACCCCCGCCCCAACCTGCAGTTATTATAAAGTGCACAAATATTAAAAAGAGCTACTGTTGTCGCGCATTCAAACCCATTACCAGTGAAAAAAACTCACAGATAAACACACGAAGTGACGTCCACAAACTTGTCCACATTAATCAGCATGATCAACCAGCTGGCCACCACTTTAAGATCATGTGGCAGGTGAAGCAAGGCCTGGTACAGCTGCAATCTTTTTATTAGACAAAGTTGGGAACTATCTTCTTATTAGACAAAGTTGGGAACCACTTTGAATTGTTTGTTGGTTTATTTCTATGACGTACGTTACGCTATAGAGCTCAGATTTAATAATAACGGTTCATTGGTTAATATTGGTTAGATTTGTTCTACCGTCTGTCACAGTATAGTGGCGGAGTACGCTCT
Organism: Pelodera strongyloides; assembly: GCA_036852015.1. NCBI lineage: Eukaryota > Metazoa > Nematoda > Chromadorea > Rhabditida > Rhabditidae > Pelodera > Pelodera strongyloides. The sequence goes on along the minus strand of JAANDG010000836.1, from coordinate 1,397 downwards.
ACAAACAATACTTCCACCCACAGATATAAAGTCTCCAACAATCAGAAATATGACTAACTGTCTAACTGCAAATAATAATAATAATAATAATAATAATAATAATAATAATAAATATGCAGCCTACCACTCTACGCATCTCATTTTTCACTTTTCGATGTCTTCCCAATTGAACGAAAGCACAGAACGACTGGTATTCCACGTTGTCCTTCTGCAAACAAAAACACATTATGTCATCAGCTTTATGGGATGCTAAGATGCTCAAATAACGAGCCGCATACTGCACACCATTTACATATATGTGAAAGTTTCATAAATCACGCATAATTAATAAGGCTTAACAATAAAGCACAAACCAATTGAGGGGCTTTCGACCACTTTTGCACCAGTTTGAAATTGTCTTGATACGACGGACAAGTGGGCGACAATGTCTTGAGAAGTGTCTGGTAGCACCTGAAAGAAGACAATTCTGAGGCCATATTCACCACTCCATTTCCCTCGGTGAAACATTCCCCGGGGACAGAAAATAGCATTCTAATGCGAGACACGCAGAGAAGAAGACGGGGAATTCCCTGTGGGGAATTGACTGCTGAATATGGCCTCAGTTCCACCAAGTCTGCTCACCCAATGTCCCAGTGAGAACGGGAACAGGCCTAACAGGAAACGGAGAACATTTGTTTGAACATTAGAACGGGTATTCGGGTATAATTTACTTTTTCCAGAAATATGAGTGAGTGTTCAGATAACCCGATCAACTCAACCAAGAAAACACCTGAGGCCGTATTCACCAACACGCAGGGAACCCTCCCTAGGCTCACGATCGCTCTGAATCTCTTCTGCTGTCGCACTTTCTACGCACTCTTCAGCGCCCTAGGGAGGCCAGGGAAGGCTCCCTGCGTGTTGGTGAATACGGCCTCTGAAGTCACATAAAAGAGGACTAAAACAAAACTTACGAAGTCAAGTCGCACGTTCCGTTGAGTGTCATGGCAGCGCTGATAATTATCGGCACTTGGTACCACTCGAGCTAAAACAAGGAAAAACATGTGAACGGCATGTGAAAGCCAAGGTTTTCAAAGAAACCCACAAACTCAATAACAAGATCTACAAGCCCGCATGGAAAATAAATACGCGTTCATATCAAAAACGAAATTCAACTTACAAAGTCCCAGTTTCCCTGGAGTACATAGCAGTACAATGCAATGTCCTCTTTAGACAAGTTCCTGGCATCGCGCACCTAAAAATGTGTGCGCTTAAAATACTGCATACCGTCTACATAAGCTAGGCAGTCTGAGGCGGGCCGGCTAGCATTACACTCTAGCTAGTCGGACGGCCTGCTACAATATACAACTATATAAAGGAGAAGAGTTTACTTGGTCTTTTGTTTGTATGCACGCAACGAA
>JAANDG010000835.1:0-51679 GCA_036852015.1 Pelodera strongyloides | reverse complement strand
TTTTTGTGCAACTTTGTTCTTCTTCTTTTTTTGGGAGAGGGAGAAGGGAGGGAGGTATGAGTAAATGTTTTTTTTCTTGCTGTCTCTGTCGTTATTTTGTAGAAACTGTTAAAATATGATGGAAAGGAATGAAAGTGTTATGAATTATGAGTTATAAAAAGAACCAACCGGTAGATGTTGAATATAGAAGATCACGCAAGAGTCTGCATCACGAGTAGCGATCGTGTCGGGTAATTGCATATGTCACTACAACGTGAAACTCCGCGTACAAAAACGGGCGCGGTGCACCACCTTTAGCGTGCGCCAGGAGTGCGCTAACACCATATGGCGCACCCTAGTGGGGTGCCTCTGGTGCTCCGCGCACCAGCGGCGGCCCCTTATTTTGTGCACGGCGATGGCGAGGAGTTTCACCAGTGTATGTAACGGAAGAAGTTTCCCTTGTAAGGGCGGCTTCGCTAAGGGAAGTGACCCTAAGGATCTACACACGAAAGGGCTAAAGAAGACTGACAGTCCCCTCCTCAGCGCGCCTTATAATTATTGCAAGGGCATGTCTTTCCCTTGTAAAAAGGCGGCTCCCCTTATAGACTTATAGACTCTTAAACACTGATCCTTATAATTCCCAAAAACGGTTACGAACAACCCGTAACGATAAGAAAGCACGGGCGTTTTTCTTTTTGTGTTTGCGATAAGAAGTCATTAGAATAACCGGAATCCATTAAAATATTTCGGAGACCGGAATGTGAAGAGTCACTAAATATTCTAGGAATGTAATGAATACATGACAGTTTTGCTGCCGTTTTTCATTGACATAAAACGGAATGTAGGCAGTAGCGATTCAAAGAAAATTTAGGTGGAGTATTTCTGCTTTGTGTGATGCACTTATTGAAGGTGAGATGATGTGCCCATCACAGAAGACATTTAACTTTTCATATGTATACTGTATGTAAACCTGCAAAGACGATAGATGGACATTTGCAACGGGGTCGGGGTGAAGACGGTAGCTGACAAATCATGCGTGATGTGATCTTCGTGAAATTTAGTAGATAACAAGTTATCCATACACAGATATCCTGGGCTATATTAGTGACCACAGTCCGAGCAATAAAAGTGAATATGTATGGTATGCATCTTGTAGATGAGAAACTGTGGGCCTCAACCTAAGCGGGTATTAAACTTTTCTGGTATCGAGCTTTGGAACTTACACTGACGAAATCTGGCGTGCAAGCGGCAACTTTCGGCGTGCAATCCATTTGGCAACGTGCAAAAATGCACGCGGAATGTAAATGGGGGTGCAACTTGCTCGCCGTTATCACGCCTTTTGAACGCCAAAAGCCCGAGGCGAAATAGCGTGAGTACGGCGCGCAAGCGGCAACTTTATGGCAAGCGGCAACCTTAATTGTTCACGGCGTGCCCGCGGCAACTTTAGCAACTTGCACGCCAGGACCTTTTTTTCCGCGCCGCATGCACGCCGTAACGTTGCCGCTTGTACGCCAATTTTCACGTTGTATTTTCAGTATTAGTAGGCTGTCTACGGGGAGAGAGGATCACCAGGGACATGTTTCCCAAGTCTTAACCATGAGTCAAGGTGCTATGTCTTTGTAACTTGATACCGTTCACGGCTGTTATTCCTTACAATTGGTCAATCACACACACATTCAACTGTTGCATTTTCACACATATTGGTTATGCAATACCGATGTTTGATTCCTCTTGATTTGACTGTTAGATAATCAATTTCTAATATAATCTTATAATCTTTACTGGTTCGAAAAAATAAGGCTGAAACTGACAGTATGAAATGATTTGAATAACGACCACAAAAGATTCGCAAACTCCTTCGCGGCTTCGCGGCTACTCTAACAACTTTCACAAAATTTTACCACTCTGATTTATTCCAAAGGGTTTAAAGCGTATGGCACGTGATTTTGAAGCGTATGATTGCAACTGCATTCCCATGTATTATATGCAAATTTTTGTGCAACTCCATCGTCATCGTCACTCAGGGGTCACACCCTTTAGCCTAGCAGAAGTGCGTTCTAATTAATAATTAAGGTCAAGCCCATAATGTCATCAAGGATTGCTAATCTTCTCATATCAGTGTTGCTCCTAGTAGTATTTAAAGCCGCCCTATTAGGACTTATGGGTTTTAAAAAGGGCATTCACTCGTTCTTTACGCGCCAATTTTTTTTTAGAATTTTTCTAATGTTGTAAAATTTGCAGCATATATCATTTGGTGCATATGCTGTAAAATGTACTATATCACCTGCAACACTTCAACCATCATGGAATACCCCCCGTTGGTTGGTAAAACATTGAGCGCGCGGCAGACTCCACAAATGTGCGCGATGTGCCCGCGGCAGACTCCACAAATTGCAGACTCCACAAAATGTGCGCGATGTGCGCGCGGCAGACTCCACAAAATGTGCGCGATCTTTTCGCGAGCCAAAGCCGAATGCCGTACCGCGTCACGTTTGGTACTTTGCTTTGGTACAACAACATTTTGATCAGTATTGTTGCTAATCCAAACTAGAAACCCCAAACTTGTAGGAGCCCAAAATAGGATGTTCATACTCTTTCTCCCTTTCTGTGAGATGTGGTAACAAGGTTCAGACAATTCTTACACAAACTGACACTTTTGTTGAGAGAATGGAGCTCCCTAGGGAATTTTGGTGTTTTCTTCAAAACCTATAGGGTAGGACCTAAGTTGCCAGCCTTATTTTTCTCAAAACGTTAGAGCAGTGCTCACTCAGACACATGAAAATATGTTGCAATGAGTTTTTTTGTTTTGTAAAATGTTGAGGATGGCATTATTTTGCTTGCGTCAACTTTCATAACTCGGTTTGCTTCAAATAAATGTTCTTGATACTTGTATAATTATAATATTTTAGTCTAGTATAATTATAATATTTTATTTCATAGATAACATTAGCTTACACTCTCTTTATCGCTGTTCAGTGAGCTAAAATTAACAAACAAGTTCTCGAGAACATGCAATGTTTGTAGAACAAGGAAAGCAATCAGAAAACGTGTTACATTCACACATTGCTGAGATTTGAGTTCACATCCTTTAATACATTATCTTTAGTAAAGTTTAGAATTTCATCATTAGTATCAAGCAATATGATACAATCACTTTAGCTTTAGCTTCCTATATTTTTAGTAACATTCAATAGTTGTCTATCACTGAAGCAAGGTTCAGTCCGTTTCGCATCAACAATATACAAGCTATCATCCATGTTAGTTTCATAGCGCAAGCTGGCAACAAACTAAAAAGTAACAAGAGAAACTTGTTTTTTTTTACCGGTAAGTATCTTCTACGACAAAAATTGTTCAGCATGAAATTTCCACAAAATGAGATCTCTATACACCTCTATGATACCTGAGGGCGTATTCGCCACTCCGTTTAACCCTGGAGAAAACTGTCTCTCGGAGAAAATTTACCTAGAGAGTGAGAGAAAGTCAAAAATTTGCATTCACCACTCTCTCTCTCCTTCCCCCAAATAGTGGTGGAGAGAATTGTGACCGAGGTTTGCAGGGGTAAAAAATTTCCCCTATGAGAAGTTTCCATTCCAGCAAATTTTCTCTCCTTATGATCAATGAAATACTTATTTTGTGACTTACAAATTTACAACCTTGCTCGCTTCTCCGCTCTCCAACTTTACAATCTTTACAATGTCATAAAAATCCAAAAAACAACTCAATTTCAACTTCTGTCCTTTGCTTTTAAGATCATTTTAAGAGGGAATCGGTCTCCTCAGCTTTCTTTTACAATCTGTCACCTGTCCACTTGTATTGTAGTTTATTGGATTGAAATATCTGTCAAATGACATGAGCCCTGATGAACCCTGATAATTAATATCTGTGATTTTCTGTTAGTTTTGTGATAAGAAATCAACTGAATTATTCATTTTCTTTCTTTTTTAAGACAATATGACACGTTTTAGACACGTTTTCAACATTTATCTTCAAAAAAGCATTGAGAGTAATGCGTACACAGCTTCTCACTAGAGATAAACACTGTGTTCGTTGCGTCCAGTTCGTAACAAGTAAAGCGGTATGACAGGTGGTCTGCGAAGCGTGTACTTTATGAATTATATGCAAATATGTTCCATTTGTGCCCTATGACATAAATAAATCATCCTCACAGCATTTACATCCTTCCACTGACTGAGGAATTCACGAAAAAAAACTACCGCTGCGGTTTATCAATTAGGGCGATAAGGGGGCATAAACCAATCAAGAAAACGATAAATGGTAATTTGTATTTCAACGATTTTTCCTTGTCGGTTAGTCTCTTATTCTGGACATTGCAACTCTAGCGACCTTCTTCATCTTCGAGATACTCTTTAAAGCGGTATAACGGCCGGTATTTGGAACGGATTTTGGATAACTGCATTCCCATGCATCACACATAAATATGATTAGAATAAAAAATTGAGCTCAAATCGAGCTCACTTATGGTAAACACATAGGAATGCAGTTGTCCATCATTCGTTTCAAAAAGCGGTCGCTATACAGTTATACTAGGCTGCGCTGCTAACTTTATTCGAAACCGAACGCTCAAAACATGAATATTGCGGTAGTAGATGAGTGAGAAAACAGCCGCACCGAAAACAAACGCTTTTATCTTTTTTTTATCTCTTTTGTTTGTATTTTATATGCACATTTTTTTTTATGAATAAAGAGTTTATAATAATAACGCCTGGTCTCCCTTACTAGAAAATTTCGCTGAGAAGTGCATCTGTATAACTATAATAAACTGGGCTTGCTCTTTAACCAATCAAGGACCGTTCATATATTGATTAACTGATTGACTAAATACAACTATTGGTTTTGTTAGACAATTTGTTAAGGTTTCTAGTGCCTTTCCCCTACGCCTAAAGCGCTTTCAGCTAAATTCAAATTCCTTGTTGTCTCCCGCGATAAATCTCTCAAGAATCTGCATATGTGCTAGTGTCCTCTCGCGTGTTCAAAGAGTCTAATTAAATCAAAAACGAAAACAATTTGCTTGGTTGAGGAACAGCTGCGTGGTGATTTACGCTCACTGCCAACACAGTAAAACCCATCAACTGGGTTTAAGTTGGTCGTGGGCAGATCTTGTGGTTTTAATTTTTAAGCTTGTTCAGGCCTATTCTGCTCAGTGTCTGCTCAGTGTTAAAGCGAACTACCGGCCGGTTTTTGAAACACATCGCGGACGCCTGCATTTGTATGCATAATATGCAAATGAGGATAAATTAGAATAAAAATCGAGCCAAACTCGAGCAAATTAGCATAAATAAGTAAGAATTCACTTGTCCACGATGCGTTTCAAGCGGCGGGTTTTTCGCTTTAATAGGAACCCTAACAATAAGACACGGCGCTTTACTGCATGTGTACTGACAAGGGTACAGTACATAGTTTCGCCAGAATGGTACATTTTACGTTAGAAGCTCATGATATGGTTTAGGTTCATTGGCACACACTTTGGCACGCACTGGCACATACACTTAGCTCACTAGCACACTGTGGCACACACTCGTGTTCACTGCCACACTTTGGCACATACTTGCGTTCATCGGCACACTTTGGCACATACCTGTGTTCACTGGCACACTTTGGCCAGTGAACGCAAACATCAGAAAAATTTTTGATGCTGGTGGGCTCCTTTAGTTGTTTCCTTGATTCAATCCACTCACTCCTTGTTTTTGAATAGAATCCTTAATTCTTACCAACACCTGGTTCGGGTAACTGTTGTTCATGAGCGCGATAAGATTAATCGTCTTCTCATCTAAACAACATTATAAAAAGGGTCGGTCATTTGTCTCGCACCTGCTTTTCTATCCATCGCGAGTATGTATTATGGCCAATCAAGATACGGTAGATCATTAGGTATAATTTCTCACGGGCCTGACCCTTAATTGCCCTTTTTGCATAATTTTTGGGTATTTAAAGCGAAATACCGGCCGGTTTTTGAAACGCATCTCAAGTTGTTGCATTACCATGCTATGCATTTATGTGAAGTGGGATCTAATTGGGGTCTAGTTTTTATTCTAATTTATGTTCACTTGCATAAGCTGCATAAGAATGCTGGTCTACTCGATGTGTTTCAAAAACCGGCTGGTATTTCGCTTTAAGGCGGAGTATGCTAGCGCTAGTTGATGACCAAGTGTTACTCTAATGTCTGAGCAATGGCTTTGTAATTATCTTTACCGTAGTCACTTGTCATGATTTATTTCCGAATGTAATAAACTCACTAATTAGAAGCTGAGTCACTGCCAGTTTATTTTAGTCTTTAGTGGGCGGAGTCACACGCCAGTTCTAAATTCCTAAAATGACAGAATTTATTACCCTGACACGGGTACTTAGGCAATGAACTGACCGAACTTTAGGTCACTAGCAGATAAGGCTTCATATCTTCTTAGATTTCATATAGGCTTCAGGTTAGTCTCTCTCTCTCTCTCTCTCTCTTTCTCTCTCTCTCTCTCTTTCTTTATAAATCTTCACAGTCAAGAGACCGTTCCCTTAGTCGTGGTTCAATACCGTATTCAATGCTTATATGAATGTTCCACGGAGGTAATGTCATATGATCTCCTGATATTGATAGGCTTAGGCATAGCTTAGGGCTTCTTTGGCTTAGAGCTTTTAGGGCTTAGGCTTAGGGTACTGTTTTTTTTTTGAATGAGCGAGAATAAGCGAATAAGTCTTTCCGTAACCCTACTTTATAATTTATAATACACTAACACTTTCGACGAACGAGTTCTTAATTTTTTTAAGCGTCTTTAAGAATAAGTCGTTCCTTAACCCTTACCTAAACAAAGTGTTTATCGTTTAATCTGTTCCTATTTTTCTTTCAAACGTCTTGTTTACAAGTTCCTTGCCAGCTTTTTGCAAAGTGATAAAGCGATGAAATAAAAAGGTGGCAAAAGTTCTAACGAATTGACAGTTTCACAATACGTGACATGTGATTTGTCTTCCGTGGTGCTAATTCGCCGGTGCATCAATCTTATTCGCGAAGGCAATAATATTTGTTTCGCACTTCTTTTCATTCCTTGGACCTATTGTCGGACCTCGGACCTAATAAATAGAAATTTGCATAATTCTACAACAGTTAAAACGGTATAACATCCTGATTTTAGAAACGTATCTTGAAAAACTGCATTATCACGCATTATATGCAAATGAGTATGAAGTATGATTAGAATATTATACGAACGCAATTGTCCAACAATAGTTTCAAAAAGCGGCCGTTATGTTGCTTTAACCTTATTTTTCCTACCGCCTACCTCCTACGATCAACTCCTTTTTTTTCAATTAGCAACCATCGTATCGGTATCGAGCAAAGACCGATAGAAAATGACATGTTTTCTGTATTCTCAAACTAGTCGTTATTATAGAAGGAAACGATTGTTGAATGTCGCGAAAAACTCGATTATCCTTTATGCAAACAGTATAACAATTGCGATTTCGAGACATATATGTATGTATAAACAACCCAAATCTATCCGGAACTGTCCTCCTAGACACCTAGCTAGCCTCTCAGACCTTTACTTGACAAGACGTAACTCTTTTAAGAAAATAAGTTTAATAAAAAAGGAAAACGGACCAAAATGTTGTCGTCGGGAGTATTTATTTAGAAAGCCTTCCTATTTTATTAATTTTATGTGCTTGTTACAGTAGTAACCTCGCCCCTCCATTATCACAATGATATCTTCTTATACACTATTTCAGTTTGTCATACTCATCGATTAGCAGCCAAAAAAAACACACATTTGTTTTGAAAAATGGCACTATAAGTCATCACTAGAATGACTCAGGACGTGTGTGTATGTTATTTGTTACACCAATGTAATAGCACTAGAGTGACTAGACCTTACGTAAATATTTTCCTTTTTTTTGGTCTTTTTTAACGAATAACCCCTTTTATCTTCTATATTTTTTTAACCCTTTTTATATTCTCTTCAGGGGCTACAGTTATATCACAGTTACACTAGTGGACTAACAGTATTTTACATCTTACCCTTACCTTACGTAAATATCTTTTTGACCTTTTTCATTCGGTTCATTTTTTTCTTAATTCTTGAATAACCCTTTTTATCTCCCCTTACATTTCTTTCTGCATGTTATCTATCGGCTTATTTTTTTTTACTTTTGCTATCTCTCTAGAAAAGAGTTCGTGCGCCACATTTTGGTTACATAAATATATTTTGTGCACTCCGACAACCTGAAAAATATACGTTTATTCGGTTTAGGCTTGGGCTCATCCTTGGGCTTATTTTATAGGACATTTTATGTTATATAACCATTACACACTTTAAATTCATTCCCCGGTCACCTTTGTTTCCCATGTATATCATCCGCATTGATGTTGTATTATTTATAACCGGCAACTCGTAGTAGACTATCTAATCTTATGCGGTCTACTCCGTAATACTGTTAATCATCGTCTAATGCGAAGGTTAAAAATGTTTTCATTTCAGTTTGATCAGCAAGAATCTCGATAGAAATGAAGCATCACATCTTGCTCTCTATTCTAATTCTAGCAGTTTGCATAGAACTACAATACGCCAAGGTTACCCGAGTCGGCAGGAGGGTGAGCTTATATTCTTGATTTTCTATTAGTTTTTTTTTCATTGACCTTTCAGGTTCCTATTTGTAGGTGTAGACATCCTTATTAGTAAATGCAACCTTTATTGGCTTTCAGCCAAATTCCACTGAATGACATGCGCTTTTTCACATGCGGTACCCAAGTGCGCCCAAGTCCGTTTATCGTTAAAGCAGTACAACAGTCGTTTTTTTAAACGTATGCTGGTCTCTGAATTCCCATATAGCTTATGCAATTCACTGCCCGGTTAGTCTAATTATATTTATTTGCAAGCAACATTTGGAAATGCAGTTGTCTGGCATACTTTTCAAAAAGGGGACGTTACACTACTTTAAAATGATGTAAAAATGTACCCAACTGTAAAATATAGATGGGGTACATGAAACACTAATACAATGCTAGTTTGTATGAGACTGACCCTGCCTATAAGCTATAAGTCAGTATTTCACTTGCACATTGCCTTTTTTTCAGTAGAACTGCTTGCTGACGTCGAAGGGCTTAATTTTATCAGTTTTTCGTCAATTGTTTTTATAAAAACGCGGAATTCTGATTAGGAAATCCTCTTTGTTTCGCGGTTTTCCTTTAAACAAAAGGATTCATTTCTGTTCCACTCTTTGTAAGACCGTTTTTCTAACAGGAGATTATTAACGGGGTCAACCCCAGAGGACGTATTCACCAACACGCAGGGAGCCTTCCCTAGGTTCACGAGCGCTCTGAAGCTCTTCTGCCCTCGCACTCTCTGCGCACTCTCTAGCTCCCTGGGGACTCCAGGAAGGGCTCCCTACGTGTTGGTGAATACGGCCTCAGGTCTCACCACTAGAATAAGGCTTCCCAGGGTCTCAGCCAATATGGAAAACTGTAAAAACCTAACATTTTCAAAGAAAGTTGATTATGAAAAATACTCGAAATCAAGAAAAAGATAGGAAATCTTTTGCCTCGATTACTTATGAATTAGCGACGAGCGATCTTTCAGCGAATTCGCCATATGCCCAGTTTCCCAGCGAGAAACGAATCAAGACCGGAGCACTGTGGCCCGCGAGAGCATTTTGTCCGATGTGGCCCGGAACGACACTGCGATAGAAGCTGTGAGAATATGTACAGGTGAGGGAGGAATTAGCATACTGTACTTGGAAGAAGGTAGTTTTATAAGGAGTATAAGGAATTTGCATACGGTAACTTTTTTTTAAACGTATTACCAAAAGAGTGCGCAAGAATAATCGATAAATGTTATTGGAGCTTCATCCCACTATGATTTGTATACTAGAGTTTGTATACTGTCAAAAGCCAAGTAAAAAAAAACTTCTGTTACTTCTATCCATCAATCAAATGTATACTCAAATATGGCAAGTTTTGAGGCCCTTATGGTTTACTTGTATTATAAGTTATATAGGTGTGTGCCTAGAAATCATATTTTCCTAACTGCCCTTGTCTGTAAGTCCCAAAGGTTCTTAGCCCAAATCTAGGTGCATTTCTCTAATAAATGTAACGATTTCTCGATGAACTCTGGAATATTTTCACCTTCTGATAATACTTTTTTTTAAATAAACCCGGATTTTATCTGGGTGTTTTCTGTGATTTCTTTCATGCTTTAATTGTGCTGAAAACAAAGAAAACGTGTGATTTTATTAGCGATAAAGATACCGGTGCAAGTCATAATATGCGTGTTAGGATGGAGTTTACAAGGGCTAAACAAACAAATAAAAACTTTCGAAATGTTCACTGAAAAGGAGCCTTATGGATTATGCTTCAAACGTGACTCATAAAAATGTTTTCTCTCTGCCCCCCCCCCCTCCGACGTATTTAATCTAGAGCTCTAGGATAAAAATGCTCTACTTTTGGTTATACCTGTCAACACTGTCCTGTCAGCAGTGCTACTAGAATTAACCTAGGACAAGGGCGTTGTTCAATAGGACCAATAGGTGTCACATGTGTCAATCATCAATTGCCTGCCAGCAGTTCGAGTATCGATTAATTACCGATATTAATTGCCTTAATTATCCTTAATTATCTTCCTTTAGTCCGCCGCACTGTGTCCATAACCCTCATCATCCCAAGTGCTATTTCCCGAGGTGTCTGTGCAAGGAAGGCTTTCTGAGAGATGAGAACGGAAGATGCATCAGACCGAGCAGATGCCCGACCACGGTGAATGTAAGTATGTTTCTCTCTCTCTCTCTCTATACAATCTCCCTCTCTCTCTACAATCTCTCTTTTCTCTCTCTTTCTCTGAAATTGACAAAGTCTCGGACAGCCGAAGAAAAAAAAGTCGAAATGTTATAGATACAAGAGAAACGCCGAAGCGCTGTTACTACACGCCATGTATATAATAATTCCAGGATGTTGCCGGCGAGGAGTTCCGTTCCCATGTAGGACCTCATTCTCGGCCCAGAAGACGTCATAGATACTACAAGCTCCGCGACAGACACTTCTACTAGGTCCTACATCGTCGCTCGCCATTCGTTCAATGGTTCGATAAGAAAACCTACATCATTGAAATTGCCGATTTGCTAAGGAGTACACCCTTAGCTTATGTTTTATCTAATTTAAATTTAAAGCACTGTGACAGACACTTTCGATTAAGTCAGCCTACTGATTTTAGAAAGTCATAACGCACCTCAATATATTTTGTTTCTGCGCGCATTACTTACAATTAGTCTTCTAGTTTTTAGCGTTTTTTCTATGGTGTTATTCTAATAACTTACTGACGACAAATTATTGATTGTTCTTCCCAGTATGCGCTTTTTTACATATATGCTCATTGCATACTGATGCAATATTTTTTTGTACTTACAAGTAATTCTGTTCACTTCAACACAGTGAATACCATTTAAAGCGAAGGACCGGTGGTTTTTGAGATTCGAGCAAATTAGCATAAATACGTAAGAATTCAGTTCTTCAAGATGCGTTTCAAAAACCGGTCGGTATTTCGCTTTAAATTTAACCTATTTTATCTAATTTTCCCCCGTTCCTAACCTAAGACATAATTATTTCGTTTATGTAGTTAATTTGTATACGAATTTAAACATGTAATGTTTCAGTGGCTATTTATTTAGTTCAACTCGTATTCACAAATGTTCTGCAGAAAAACGTTTGTGTTTGTAAGAGGAAAAACCAGTTGGTGACAACTTGGCGACGATTTTCTAATCATTTTCAAGAAAAATATTCAAAGTCTCCACGTGTTCGCCAAATGGTTCGGCCCATTTCCTAATATTAATAAGAACACTTTCACTTGGAGAAAATGGTTTCTTATTTAAAAAAACTCACATACCAATTCAGGTGCTACCCATTGCTAATGGGGTTTGCAAGTATGCCCGATTTTCCTTGCAAGTATCGAAAAATTTACCGTATCTTGGCACTACACGAGAATATCTACAGGCAGTTTTTACGACCGATCGCCACGGGACCATTCGTTCAACAAAAAATGTCCGGATGTGTCAAAGTTACGATAAATGTGTGTAAAAATCACACGATTTTGCGAATTGATACTTGCAAGGAAAACTCGCGGTTTTTAGCATGCTTGCAAACCCCATAATTAACTCGTTTTGTTTGCCCTACTATGGACTATTACCATATGTAAGCATTTGTGATTATTTCCGAATAAAATATTTGTGAAATATTCGTTCTGTATTTTTTCATTGAATGGTTGATGTGCGGAATATGTACAACACAAAGAAAGAATTTTTCGTGGACATTTTTTCCTTTACGATATGTTCAATGAGTAAGTTTTATGCTTTATTCCAATTTCCGAGTTTCTTTATTTTCCCCGAGTTGTTCTTGAATCATAATAATCATATGATCATATCAGACTGCCGGCATCAACTTGTGGATCTGAAGTTGTGAATATTTATTTCAAATTATTTAGTCTACCACTTTAGACTTTATGGTTCATTAGTAATTTTAAATTCTCTCTCTCTCTCTCTCTCTCTCTCTCTCTCTCAAACAGCGTGCAAAGAGACTTTGGCTTTGCGCAGTGGTGGCGTGCAAATGGCGCACCGAATAGGAAGGGCACGTAATTGTGGCCGCCGCCATCACGCTGCTTGCACAAAAAAATGCACGCTGCTTACACGCGTCTTGCACTGCGTGTAGTGCTGCTTGCGCGCCAGTTGTCTGCTGAAAGCTGCTAGGTTAGTGGACGTATTATGTATGCTCACCTGTGTGCTTTTTGTTCTGCATTCTCTCAACATTGCCGTCCAATGTGTGTGTTCGGTGCTAGTGCTGGAGAATGAAAGAGCGCAACGGCCAATTAGAACCTCCCTGAACTTTTTTGATTAGTACTTCTGCATTTCTCTCTCCCTCTTTTCTCCCTCTCTGCCCTCTCTCTCTCTCTCGCTTTCTCTCTCTCCCTCTCTCTCTCTCTCTCTCTCTCTCTCGGCCTCTACCCTCTCCTAATGCTTCTCAAACATACTTTTCATCATCAACTTGTTCAACAAGATCCACGGTCAGAATCGCGTCGTGCACCTCGTTCCTATTTACGTCGAATATCAATTTTCGAGACCATTCTTGCTCGAATTCGGCAGGACGCTTCTATAAGTAAAAAAGGTAATAGAATGACAATAGAAATATCCGTAAGCCAAAAACCATGATGTAAGCATGTGTAGTATAGTAAGTAATCGACTCCGCGTTGTAGATAAAATACATAAATGAAAGCTACAGTAATTGAATATTTTCCGACATTCAGGAACTCTCTTGTAGATGAAATAAATGCCACGTGCACGTGAAAATGTAAAAACGGAATATATCCAGAAAAAACTTACTTCAGTTTCTTGAGTTTCGCAGAGTTTTCCGTATTTGTAGATAAATGCCCGGATGAAGACTGCTAGAATTTTTGAATTTATTTCTTTCGATTGTTTTAAGTTAATCACATTCTCTATTGTGCAAACTGTGCTCCATGAGTGGATTATATATTGTTAGTACTAACTTATCTTCGGAATTATCCTGAGGCCGTATTCACCAACACGCAGGGGGCCCTCCCTGGCCTCCCCAGGGAGCTAAAGAATGCGTAGAGAGTACGAGAGCAGAAGAGATTCAGAGCGTCCGTGAGCCGAGGAGAGGGTCCCTGGTGAATGCGGCCTCTGTATAATCTAAAACTCTGAATTGGCATGCATCTCCTGTCATAAGGCACTAAATAAAGAAACCATACCCTTTGAATTCTCCTCGCTAAGGTTAATATTAGTTGCAATTGGTTGCGAGAGTATAACTCGTTGAGCGGTGATCATATAAGTGAGAGAGAACTCAATCTCACCAAGGTCCTAAAATGTTTAGTAGAATATACAACTTTTTTCAAAGAATTAGTAGAGAGTTTTACAACGGTAAGGAGTACCCTGTGTCCCTGTGTCTAACTTGTACAATGTACAATGTTTACGTAAAGTGTTTTATAACGGCAAGAAGTTCCCTCTGTTACTTTGAACTACAGTTACTTCGAAGTAAGAAGTAAGAAGTACTTCGAAGGGTTACTTCGAAGCTCAGTCACAGACGGAGTACTGCATTATGCCGTTATGACATTTATTGTAAATAAGGCTTCGGGAGCGATTTTTCGAAACTAATGTCACCAAATATAGGTGAAACAAGATTTGAAATAAGCATTCGACGAAATGTAAAATATAATTGTATATATACAAACTCCTATTTACGAAACTCTACTGTGACATTATTACCTTACATCATATTCACATTGCGTTCAATTAAAAAAAGTATTGATACTAGTATAGCATACAATACTGTAGGTACAAAACCACGATATGGTATTAAAGGAGCAGTAGGTTTGTGAATCACATCTTATTGTTAGAGGATGCATTCCCATGTTGTAGCTTGTAGCGCATGCAAAGTTTTGCGAGATACTACGCGAGTTTTTTTAGTCAAATTTATTAATTTGCATACAACATGTGGAGATGCACTTGTTGGTAAACCATATGTTTAAGAAAACCGGATGTTATATCGCTTTAAATAAGTATAGAATACCAACCGGGTTAGCCAATTGCATTGGTAATTCAAATTCTTCAAATTTTCGCACTGGAGCTGTGTCAATCCAGAAATCAGTCTCTGCTACCACAACCTGAAGGTTTATAGTTTTTACGTACAATATTAAAAAACTTACCACTAAACATTAGTAATTAATTATTTTTTACGTTTAATATTAAACAAATATATGATAATTACCATTAATCAGACATGGACATGAGATATGTAGAAGCCTATAATTTATTTAACGTAACGCTTACAATGTATGTAAGTAAGTAAGTAAGTAAGTAAGTAAGTAAGTAAGTAAGTAAGTAAGTAAGTAAGTAAGTAAGTAAGTAAGTAAGTAAGTAAGTAAGTAAGTAAGTAAGTAAAGTAAGCTAAGGCCATGTAAGCTAACTATAACTGTGCTGTAAAATAATCAACAAGGAAAGCTAATTTACTTATTTTACTTATTCAAAAGCTTTACTTTAGCGTGATTTATCTTCGAAAAGGTAACACAATTTCGTTTCGTAAAGCATTGTTTCGACTTGAAAAGTCTTATCAAATATTCTTCAGTGAGTAAACAAAGCATTTCATAATACGGTCTATTATATAAGAAAATGTAGCTGCAAAAGTGCGAAAGAAATTGTATTCATCAATGATAATTAAATAATTTCAACAAATTAACTGTCAATATAGGAAATTAATTTTGTCTGGGGATATTAGCCTCCGAAAAATAATCGAAAGAAAGCAGAGAGGCAAATATTTTAATAGGATTAGATTTTTTGCACGGCTTCTTTTTTTGTCGTGGCAAAGATTCGTATATAAGATAGCTCTATTTATTTAATTGCGGAAAAGGGTGAGCATATATTAATTATTAATATATCCAGTCATAAATATTCTTTGAATTTGAGAGCAAAAGCAAAAGGCATGTAGGATTAACTTGGACTTATGAACTAGAATAGATTACACAATTACACATTTACTTACGCAAGATTAGATTAGATTACATCTTGAAGGAAAATCATTCTCGTTTCTATACGTAAATGAAAAATGATAGCTCAATTCTCGCCTCTAATTGTTAGCTTTTACACTTCAGATTTAGTTTACTATTGTAAAAAGCTAAATTGCTAAACATTTCTTTTTCAAGCGTGACTTTTGCAATTTTATATTTTAAAATGTTATTAACAAGCAAAAGTGCAGAAAACAATTAATACCATGAAAGGAATCAATTCAGACATAAATAACAAACAACCTAAAATAGGACATATAATTAACTAGTATAATTTGTTTAGTAAAATCACCGCGTGATAAAATCTGGTAAGTTATAATTGGCTTTACTTTTTCGCAATTATATTCGTTCACACTGTAATATTCTAATTTTAAAGCGGTATAACATCCAGATTTTTTTGAAATATATGACGACCGTTGTATTCAATGTAACGTATGCAAATGACAGCGCGATGCTGCACGATTTTTAGTCGAATTATATAAATTCGCATACAACTTATGAGAATGCAGTTGCCCAACAAAAGTTTCAAATACCGGCTGTTATATCGCTTTAAATTCTAATTTCAAACCAACCTCTCTGTTATTCTTATCCACATCGCACAACTGAATGCGAAGCATTGTTTTGTGATATTCAGTTGCTTCGATATTAGTACAGAAAAATTCATTAAATATAATTGTGGAGAATCTGGGGACGGCAAGTGTCCTCCAAATATCTTTTGTATTTTGCAAAAGCTCCTGGAAAAAATATAAATAAAAGAAGCATTCTTCTTTCACTATATCGTTTTTCATAATAAAAATATCGTTTTTATATAATTATTTTTGGGCCCTAGTAGGTACTAGGTACTGACATGTGTGCGGCTATGGCTCGGCGCAATTTCCTACCTTATTAGAGGAAAATGTGAATTACAATTATAAAAAAAATAAACCTACTATTTCAGAAACAATCCGAGTCTTGCCCATCCATGTTTTTCGACCGATTCCTGAATTTGTGTTTTATTTACCTTGTTGAATTTAAAGCGGCATGACACGTGGTTTGTGAAGAGCACACTGGTCTTGATTGCTGGGCGACTGCATTTCCTTGCAAAATTAGGCGTTTTTCTGTATGATGTGCGTGCATATTCGCTAATACATATTCATTGTTCAAAGGCGCAGGAATCAGATTTGCAAGAGGCCTAATTGCGTAGCATAAACACATTTGCAGAACGTACTAATTAGAACAGGCATTTGACTGATTTCCCACGTCAATAGACAATTAGAAATTTACACGTGGTCTGCAATCCGCCATTATTTGCACGAGAATATATGCTGTAAAAATACAAAAAAAAACATGTATGGTACGTTTATAATTTCTTAAAACACTCTTGATATTTCATATTATTATAAATTATTATAATGAATTTGTTTACCTTGCCCGATGAATATCCTAGCTCTGGAGCTTATGCTACCTGTCGTTACCGCCACGGGAGCATTGGTAACCTGGAACAAAGCTCATAATATTCATAATTACTTCTATAAAGATCACTTCAAATAAAATTATTTTCTATCTATCGTAGCATATTTTGTCATTGTTACTTGTTGACTAATCTCTTGTCAGGAGGTATGAAGGTTAGGCAAATTTGCATACTCAACTTTAGAGCGACAGCTCCGTTCTTCTACTGCACGTTTCCCGCGAAACGAAAATAAATCCCGCGTTTCCTGGCAGGCTAGCACCCAACCCCACCAATAAGAAAAGTCGCATGTTTCCTGACAGATTAGCCAATCACGCCCCGCAATTAAACATTAGACAAGGCCTTGTGTTAGCGGCAAGGCCCCTAATTAGCGCTCGCACTAAGAACCGAATTCCGCGTTTCCCGCTTGTTTGGGAGGACTTACGATTACCGCTAAACTGCGAATGAGGAACATAGAGGTTTCGGCTGCATGTACTATTGATTAGTGCAGTCTAGTTGCAATAGTAAAATTGCACGCTTAATTTAATAAATCCTCAAAAAGAACCGTTCTGTCATGCCGGGAATAGACGTGGAAGTATCAACACTCAGAAAAAAAGTATCAAATCTCAAAGTGTTACCTTTTTCACGTAAAAATTTAGAAGTTCATCATCAGTAACATATTCCAATGCGATGCTTACACGGGGAAGATTGCCCTGAGAATGAGAACATTTTTAAATAATAATTAGAAATTTATAAGGGCGCGTTCGGGATTGATTTTCCGAAAGGAAACCATGCAAATTCATCGTTCGGGATGGACATTTTGGAAACGTTCTACTGCTTGGAGAAAACAAAAAACACAGTATGAATTAGCATGGAATTAGCATTTTCTCAACTTTTCCAAAAAGTCCCATCCCGAACGATGAATTTGCATAGTTTCCTTTCGGAAAATCAATCCCGAACGCGCCCTGAATAATAAAAAAAGACTATTAATAAATGTTTAATTAAAAACAGAACTAACAAAACTACAAGAAAAAGCTGAAAAAAACTCTCGATGTGTGGCAGTTTCTATGCGAAGATGATGAGTAGTAATACAGTATTGAAGTAATGTTAAAAGTATAAGTTCTGCGAGAATGTTCTAAAAAAATAGAACACTAACTTATTGGAATAAGATAAGGTAATCACACTTACCACATCTTTTCCAAGCCCTCGTTGTTTTTTCTTTCTCATCAGTATTAATTATATTAATCAATTAAAAAGATCTTATAGCGAAGAAAGTATTATAAAGAAATACTTCCTGTATATAAATTGCTCTATCGATAATCGTTATTATATTTATATGTCCTTTTTATTATTAATAAATACAGTGCGTCAGCTCATCAAATATGAAATGTAGTTCCTAAGATATACTTTATTAAAAAGAATAAAAGCTATAATATTACCTCGTCATCCATTGATTACAGGAATATTTATAGTATGAAATATTTTGGTTAAAATATGGAAGGCTCTATTTTGTAAAGCAAACATTCCCGTTTTTGTTCTGTGTATTTGTGCGGGATAAAGGCTTATTATTTATTGGGAATCGATTTGCTCTCGCAGATTATAACGCATGCATAAACTGAAACATAAATTTATGTATCCTGCGAAAATTAAATAAGTTTTGGAATTGACCAAACAGCTAAAAAATTGAGCAGCACGAGTTATGTTGATAAATTGAAATATGTTCCACGAATAAATACAGCACAGTGCACAATGAGTACAACGTTTAGAACAATTTATTATGACGGTATAAAACGTAAAAAAAATAAGCCTGAAACATTTTCAAAAACATGTATCATTTGAACTGGGAGTATCGAAAAATACTATCAATTATCGCACCGAATTAATCTCAATACAGTCAGGGGAAACATTCAATAAATTAACGAATAAATTAAATAAATAAATCGATAAAGGTTAAAGCGGTACTGCACGTGGTTTGTGAAATGTATCCTGTACAACTGTACTTCCATGTGTTGTATGCAAATTTTCACCTGCTGGACGTTTCACAAACCACATGTCAAACCACTTTAAGATGAGCAATAATAAAATTGAAAGGCTGACATAGAATTGCACAAAACTTATAGTTAGAGCGAATTAATTTATATTTAAAACAATACCTTTCTGTTTAATATGATCATATGAGGTATGTACATTTTTTTCATGTGGTATTTATGTACACAATTGAAAATTTGTAAAATATAAATATCAATATGCTACTGAAACTCGGACTACTGAACTAGGCTCGTACAGTAAGTAGTGAATATAATTTATAATTATCACAGTAAATTTGGAAGACAAATTAGAAAATAAGTAAAAATGATGGTCACGCTGAATGTTTTCACAACCTATTTTTTGTGCAATCGTGAAAGTTGGCTCCTCGAAAGAGTTAACGCGAAATACCGGCCGGTTTTTGAAACGCATCGTGGACAACTGCCTTCTTACGTTTTATGCTAATTTACCCGAATTTAGCTCGATTTTTTTATTCTAATTTATGTTCATTTGCATAAGTTGCATAAGAATGCTGGTCTACTCGATGTGTTTCAAAAGCCGGCCAGGCCAGTATTTCGCTTTGAACAAACTGATACATACAAAAAGCATCTAGACATGGCACAATAAAATATAAAATTAAAATTAATTACTGCTTCATGTAATCCACACACTGGATCATGCAGGAAGTGTCCTGAAAAGAGAATTTAAAAAATAAAAGACAAAAATATCAATTTAAAATTTTATCTCACAATCCCAATGTTTCACCTAATCTATATACAAAAAGGAATGTAATTCAATATGCTCTACTGAGTATTTATTTATACATCATACTTCTGTGCATATCTTTGAACCAACGGCTAACTGGCACTACATATTAAATGGGTCCCATTTCGACACAGTTCACTGTTTTTTTTTCGTGGCCTGTCCATTTGTTGGCCAACTCGTGACCAAGTTTCATCGAAAACCGTCATCGTCGGATGGTCACCACATGGTGACGAAACAGTCACCAAATGTTTTTTTTCGGTAAAAACCATTTGGTGATGGGCTAACGACTGTTTTTCGGTGGCTTCGGCATATTTTGTTTAACTCTTATATCTTTATCAACAAGCGGACTAAGGACTACATAGTTTCTAGGAGATAATGCTTGGGATGTATTTCTGGGGTACCTTGGCTAAAAAGAGAACTAAACATTTTTTAACCTTCTAGCACCGTACCCGTGAACAGTCTCTGCGGATTTCGTTGATATAACCGGGCATGCTTTACCTTTTTTTAAACTTTATCTTTACCTTGGCTATATCAGTCAACAGGTGTTTGTGTGTGAGGCGATCGCAGCTATCAACCTTTGTCGGATTACAGGATACCTAAATTATTATTTTAAGTTTTTCTATTTTTCTAGTAAACATTTTTAGTTTTCACTAAAGGTTCAGGATCACAGGAATGATAATTTTTTTTGTCCAGAGGTCGTATTCACCAACACACGGAGAGCCCTCCATGTGGCTCACGAGCGCTCTGAATCTCTTCTGCTCTCGCACTCTCTACGCTCTCTTTAGCTCCCTGGGGAGGCTAGTGAGGGCTCCCTGCATGTTGGTGAATACGGTCTCAGGACTGTTCCAGTCGTACAATTACAACAACTTACGCCTTCTAATGTGCATGTGCACGTGACACACGGGGTGATATTTGTAGTCTCTCCTAGAGCAATTGTCTTGCCATTCATCTCGCAATGACCTAAACATAGATATTGATTAAAGTGGTATGACACGTGGTTTGTGAAATGAACACCAGTAGTATGTACTGATGTTACTGGTTAACTCACGTCTATCCTTCCAATGTGTGAGATCGACCGAGGGTATATCATCACATGGAATTTGAGCGTTCCTGGAACAATTAACATATTATGTTCATGTTGATTATTCATATTATTTATGGGCACCATTGGGACCCCTAATCTTATTATATAAAGGAGAAGTTTTCGGCAATGCACATTGGAAAGGAAACACAAAAATCACTGCCTCGCATGGGGTTCCAACCCTTGACCTCTCGATTTAGAGTCAAGCTCTCTATCTTCTGCGCTACAACGCCTTGGAAACGCAGAGAAGCAAGCGGCCGAAGGCCTATTCATCCAGCAGAGGAAAAGCCCACAGGGTTCTTCATCCGGCTGGTTCCTAATAAGCCCACCCAGCATGCGCCTATGCGTTTAGATAGTCGGCAAATTTTCAAAGGCACTGGGTGCTAGCTTGGAAAAATAAACTGAAACTTCGTGATAAAAATAATCAAGACGAGCACCAAAACTCACATCAGTTCGTCAGGAATATCAAATACATTCGGTTGTAATGTTCTCAAATATTTACTGTTCTTGCAGAGAATTGAGGCCAGTTTGACCTTACGGATCTCGGTGAGCTGGCCTGAATTCAAGTAAATATAGTCGATCGTATTTCGTATTTCCTACTTTACCTTTATGATAGTCAAAGACGGAAAAAAATTTCACCCCACCATTTCCCTGCCAATTCAAAGAAAGGAGTAGCTTTTTATAGGCAATTCGATATCTTAAAGCGAAATACCGGTCGGTTTTTGAAACACCGAGTACTCAATCATTCTTGTGTAACTTATGCACATCAGCATAAATTAGAATAAAAAACTGAGCTGAATTCGAGCAACTTAGCATAACTGCATAAGTACGTAAGAATTCAGCTGTCCACGATGAGGTTCAAAACCCGGCCGGGATTTCGCTTTAAATATCAACAGTTGAATGTATACGAATACTGTGAACACAACGAACCTGGTGTAAACCTAGCCGCCGCATTGTCATTTTCATAGTAGAATCTATCGCATTTCTTCAATCGAGTGAATTGCTCGGCTAGAAGACAGGCCATTGTTGGGCCCATCTGAATAGAAAATAATTATAAAGTTTGGGCTAAAGTAGTCACTGGCCAGATTCGAACTCGGGTTGGTTGCGTTGGAGGCTGACGCGCTAGCCATTCGACGACCCGGCTCATGAGCGCAAAATTTGTACGCAACTTACCAAGGCTCCCTTGAGTGGTCTTTCTGAAACGAGCCCGGGGAAGAGATCGATATCATCGACGGATTCATACACGCTTTGTAGGGCGTTGACAGCGTCCACGTCCATCAGATCCCTGAGGTCGCTGAAGGAGCGAGCCCTGAAAAAAGGAAGAAATTCAAAACATAATAACGAATCAACACCACATAGGAAACCAGTCATCTTGAATCCTTGGGCCTTGGATAAGTCAAGCATAGCAGGCCGTATTCACCACTCAAGGGTAAACATTTCTCTAGAGACAAAACTTTTTGAACGCATTTTTCGGAAAGGAGAGTGAGCGGTGAATGCAAATTTTGTGACACAATCTCGCTTTCTAGGTAAATTTTCTCCAAGAGACGGTTTTCTCCAGGGGTAAACGGAGTAGTGAATACGGCCTCTGTGTTGTGTCGTTACTTACCACATTTCACGCTGAACTCATCATAATACGCTGCACAGCAAACATATCAAGCTAACCTTTTAAACTATATTACTTCCTCCGAGGTTTGGGTTTTCCTATGCGCTTGTTTTTGAATAAAGAGTCATACAAAAGAAATTCCGTTCCACTTATATAAAGGAGAAAGGTTTGAAGCCATGTGATCGTGTATGTATGTTCGCAAAGTTGTTCTACTTTTCACGCGTTTGATATAAATAGGGCAAATTTTGGCCGGTCTCCAAAATAAGCGCAATCGATTCCTATTGCATAAACTTTGTAAGATAAGTTGCAGTCGCTTCATGTGAGTAGGCCCATTTTTCGCGAGTACAACCTTGCCTATCTAGTATTGGAAAGTCTCATCAGTCGGCGATAGCCGTCTTGTAAATAAATATGAATGTAGCTATTTACGAATAGCATTTTGAATAAAAGGGTGGGAATGATTGAGTAACTAACTTTCTGAATCCACACATTTCTCTGAAGTCGTTGTATGGTTGGACACCGTGGTCACGAGCCTAAACATTAAAGCGAATATGTAGGCACTCAAAATGAGCAAAAAAAAGCGAAACTAGCGTTTCCATACCAGACGTTAATTTAAGTAGGCGACTGAATATGTAAATTCGAATATTCTCATTTGCATGCAAATATGTCGCTGTTGCATGCTATATGCCGATGTATGCAATCATATGCTAAATTTTTTGTTCCATCAGCACTGCCGTGTAAGCCAGGGGGTCAAGCAACGCGTTTACTATGGAAAAGATGAACTTTGAAAATCATTTTCTTTTAAATGGGAAACTTTTAACAATTTTTGTTGTTGTTTCCTTAATGAGGAACACACATTCTATTAATACAGCTTAACTTCAAAAAGGGCATACATATTCCCTTTAAAGCGAATATGTAGGCACTCAAAATGAGCAAAAAAAAGCGAAACTAGCGTTTCCATACCAGACGTTAATTTAAATAGGCGACTGAATATGTAAATACGAAATTGGAATGCGCTGCATCTTGAATCTTGCTATTTGCCGATTTAAACTGAAATTTATTCAATCAGACCCAAATTTATGCAAGGGTTCCGAATTAGCGTTTACTATGGAAAAGGCGAGCTTTGTAATTGATTTTCTTTTAAGTGGGTAATTGTAGACAACTTTTGTTATTGTTTCCTTAATGGGCAACACGCATTCTATTAATACAGCTTAACTTCAAAAAGGGCCTACATATTCCCTTTAAACTTTTAGAGAAATATCGACCGGTTTTTGAAACACATCGTGGACAACTGAATTCTTACGTATCTACGTTATTTTATTCGAATTTAGTTCAATTTTTTATTCTAATTCTTGTTCATTTGCATAAGCTGCATAAGAATGCTGATGTACACGATGTGTTTCAAAAACCGGTCGGTATCGGGCTGAATGTTATGCTTGTTTCCATAATCGTTGTTATACGGGGAATCAACATAGAGAGTAAAAGGGCTAATGAAGCGCGGTTTCCACAACTATATTACATAAATTCCGCAATATTTTCGACGATTCATTCAGTACTTACTCTGAGCATGTTCAACGCGATCAAATCCATTCCAGAAGTCGGTTCTCCACGACGTTGGAACAAGTGGTTTCTGGAAAGAGAAAATAGGTTTAGGTTTAGGCTTAGGCTTAGGCTTAGACTTAGGCTTAGGCTTAGGCTTAGGCTCAGTTTCTGGCTTTCCTTTGCTATCACTCTCTGCTTCTGCACCCGACGATACACAAAAACTCTCGCTACTATCGCTCGTATATGTTTAAATTTATTTATTTATTAAATAACACCACATGTGCATTACATCACAATGAAATGATTAAAAGAAAGTAGTATATAACTCGTCATGTTGTCGTTGATTAGCAAGCAGGTGATTTGATAAATAAAACAATGGAATCAAGCGTAATGTATATTTATGGTTGACAAAGGGACAAGAAAATAATGAAGACGTTGACAAACTATATAGAACTCGCACCTCAACGCAGACGTGATATGTCTGTCAAAAGCCATCGAAGGTGTGCCCAGAAGACCCATTAGCATTGAGTCCATTCCTAGAAAGCATCCGTTATCTCTTCTCTCTCTCTCATTTTCTCTCTCTCTTTCTCTCTCTCTCTCTCTCTCTGTTGTTTTTTCCTCTTCAATCCCTTTTCTATCATTCTAGTATGAGTCACGTCTATATGTATTACATTTAATTAGACAACGAATTATTGCCATATTATTATCGGAGCAATTCTTTAGGCCAACCCTTTTTGAAAAAGAAAAAACCCAAAAATCCGAAATTAGAAAATCGAAACAAATTCGTATGAAATCGATCTGAGCCTACCTCCCGACGTTTCATTGTACAATGGTTCCACATGACCGAAATGATGTGCCAGGTCCACTGGGCTGGTCATGTTTCTGAAACAATTTTTCAATTTGTATGAATATGTATTGTATTGCTCCTGATTTTTCAACTATAAGTTACTGGTTCGAAACCCCCGCTACCCTCGGTATTTCATTGGTTATTATACGTACTTGATTATAAACACCACCTGTATATTATACTAGTGCGTAAGTATGCAGGCACAAAATTATCGCTAACGATATACCGATTTTAGACGGTATAATGCACACTTATTGGCGTCAATAGTGAATTGTGCATGACATAAACGTGAAAAAGATAGACAGTAAATTATTGCATACATTTACAAAAACGAACGAAAATAAAATAATTTACTTGTAGTCAAAGTCCATTCTGGGGAACATTCTTCTGACAAGCGTATGTCCGAATCTGAATGCGGCTGTAGCGAAAGGTTGAGCAATTGACGCATCGCACTGTGGATCGTATCCATTGTAGTAGCCAACCTTACGCGGGATAAGGTCTGAAAAGAGCAGTTATAATGTATAAGTTATAAGTTATGAGTTGGCAAGCATTAGATACATACATATAGGGTATAGCTAGTAATATGTATGGGGTATGTCATGGGGTGTACGGTGTATGGTGTAACAATGTATGCATGAGGGTATGCCATGAATCTTTATGCAGTATCGAACAAAAACATTAAGTGCCCTTGTTGTTGCCAACCTTACGCGGGATAAGGTCTGAAAAGAGCAGTGTACGGTATTATAAGTGTGTGAGGTACGGTGTGATTACCAGTTGGCATCAACCAAAGAAAATTTCTTGCAGAAAGTTGTGGTTGACCTTGTAACTTGTAGCAACATCATACATATATCATAAGAATAATAAGTGAAAGGTTGTTACTAGATATCTGTGATTGAAAATATTCTCTTACCATCTTTGTTAAGTAGATCCAAACCGATAACTTTAGGAAGGAACTCAGTAAACGCGATGTGTTGAAGTTCAGCCGTTATGATACGGCGAGTTTCCTGAAAATGGTGAAATTTCAAAAAGTTTCGGAAAATTTTTCGGAAACTTTGGACTTTGGACATTAAAAGCATGTTTTTCTGTGAGAAAATACAGGTTTGAGCCATTTCGACTTTGAAAACTACGACTACATAACTTATATAGACTATATAAAATTGGCCAATTGTACGCCGCACCGCATAACGCATGACCGCCTAGACACCGCATGCGGTCAAACACCGCACGAGTTTACGAGACACCGCATAGACACCGCACGTCTTAGCGTAAGCAATGCTAATTAATAATTTTAACCTGGTACAGTGATTCGTCGCTCCAGTGGGGATTGATCTCCTGTAGACTTTTAGCTATTCTGTTATGTTCCCTCATCCACAAAGTATGCATTACGGTAAGACCGGGTTGATGTGAGTTTCTTTCGTCTCCTGTAAATGTAGACATACTTAAACTATTTGGAAGCGGAAACGCACGCACGCACGTGTGCACACACACACACACATATAAACACACGAGGCATGGAGGTACGCACACACATATATACACACACGGACGCACACATACAAACACATGACGTACGCATATTTTTGAACTAATAAATATAATGCAAAACCAACCAGCAACAAAACAGGGATGCTTAGGGGCAGATCGGCAATCTTTTTCTTGATTTCCCTGAAAGAATATATGCACAATACTAAATGAATTTTATTACTTAATGAATATTATTACTGTGAATATTAAAAACTAAAAGAATTAGTGTAGATAATTATTAT
The DNA here is from genome assembly GCA_036852015.1 of Pelodera strongyloides. Classification (NCBI taxonomy): domain Eukaryota; kingdom Metazoa; phylum Nematoda; class Chromadorea; order Rhabditida; family Rhabditidae; genus Pelodera; species Pelodera strongyloides. The sequence goes on along the minus strand of JAANDG010000835.1, from coordinate 25,100 downwards.
GCATGATACATTTCCCTGAAAGAATGTGTAGCAATACTAATGATTCACAGACCATATATGATGACGCGCAGAAAAGGTAAAGTCAGAAATAAGACATAGAGGAGCAGACACTTTCGTATGCATCTTTGCGTCATCATCACGTTTCACGAGCTTAACAAGTGAAAAAAATTCTCGATAGTATGATAAACCATCAATCCTCAAACCTGTGGTAGCATCTGGTCACCGTGGCCGAAATCAGTAAAGTTGAGGAAACCATTTCTGAAGGATCGTAAATGTTTGGCCTCACAGTCGGTTGAACCATAGATTACAGAAGCATCGATATAGGCAGTTAGCTGAAAGTACCGTATATTAATTTGTACAAATGGTCTGCAAGTGCGTCGAATATGGTGGAATTGAGTTGTACATAACATGCACTATCGTCAAGCGATGAATAGAGAGAGAGAGAGAGAGAGAGAACAGGAGAGAGATAAAGAGAAAGTGAGAGAAAGAGAGAAAGAGAGAGGTTCAGAAGGAGTAAACAGAGAAAAGATATTGTACCCACCTGATTCATCTGATTACGGTATCCCAAACTGAGTTGTCCAAGTAGCGAGCGGGCAAAAGGGAGACATCTAAAATACAGCTACAGCCTTTGCTTAATATCTATCTCCTCCCCCTCGAGTCCTCGAGAAGCACGCGTACTCCGTTTTGGCAACTTCCTGACACCTTATTGACGCACTGAGTACTCTTTCTCCGGCGCTTGTTTCGCACACTGTGTTGTGTCTCGGCGCACGCCTGGCCCTAGATTGGCGAAATGCTTGCTTGGGCGAGTATCTGGCACTCACTTACCTGGGAGCTCCTGTGTGGTCGTGCGCTGGGAAGAACGGATCACCGGCCTCCACTCGAATTGGCATACAATGGACGGAGATCGTATCGTGCGAGTCACATCTAAAGTTGCATGAGAGTTATAGATAAATTTCCCCATGACAGTTCTTTCTAGAGAAATTTTCACTCCAAAAAAAAACGCGACATTTTGTAATACCTCAAGCGAAATTGCTGCACTGATGCCTAGATAAGCTTGCTTCACAAACGTTTCTATATATCTATTATCTCTGGTATCCAATTGATGCTAATATGCAGCAAATCATACCCGGCTACTAACACTAACTATACACTCTTGGTTAGGTGTAGCCGCCTGGAGGGGGCCACACCTAACCAAGGGTATATAAATCCGGGACTCGAACCCGTAAGCTTTGTATGAGAAAAAATGAAGAACTTGCAGACCTCGAACAATTAAGAATCTCATCGTTCGGTCCTCTGGCCGTGGGTGAATGGGTCATTTCATGGTCCAAGAATTGTCCAAACTGCATGACCATATGGGTGAACTTGGTGTGCGAAATGTCCACATCCTCATGCACGGCGTTCGACACCCGCCTGGGGTTGGGGAGCGCCCGCCCGGACTTGGCCCGCCAACGGGGAATGTCGAAACCTGAATGGGAACAAAACATTGGAAATGTTTAACGCGATATGGCATGTGGTTTGTGATGCCAATGATGGAGAACTGGATTATATAGAAGTTCTGTGACCGTTAGGGCATTTCCAGCACAGCTACCAGTACATTCAGGGGTCAGGGGTATGTAGGTTATCTGCCGCGATATGGGCAGATACTTTAAAATTAGAAGTATTATCGCAAGACCATATGTCTTAGCCCTAGAGTAGCTCTACAGGCTCTCCGGAGCCTAAACACCCCTAATTGTAAGTCATATAAGCCTAAACCTAATCAGTGGCTGATAACCCCGAGCTATAACTAACCATCGTCGTAAACCGGCGGGAGTAAATGTTTGAGAGGTCCGAAAGCGTTTCCAAAATGTGGGTATTTGAGATTGTTACACCATCCACTATAGGAACGATATCTGGATGTGTGATCACAGGGAAGCATCTTTGGAAGACATTGCTCAATTGTGGCCTAAAGGTAAGTCTACAATGCTTGTAAATAAGAAAAGGTAAGGCTGGTTCCTAATCACTAGACAGAGAAAGAAATTCGAGCCTGACTGCGTAAACCATAGGGATATTAAATTACCTTGAACCTGTTTTTGTTAATCTGTAAATATGTAAGCATATAACGGTTTTTCTCTAAAACATGAGCGAAACATAGAAGAAAGGAAATGTATGTATAACACTAGAAGTCTACAGTATACAAACTGATTGCAAGTGCAACAAAAATTAGAGTATTTTATTGTTAGCGCAAAATGTGTAATGTGTGATAACTATTTGGTTCTATAGCTAAACCACGCCGTACCTGTCCGTCCTCACTAAGGAACGCGGTGAAGTTATTCACAAAAGTTGTAACATCGACGTCGGGGAGAATCTGCATCAGAGTAGACATCTCCAGTGAAGGCAACTTCTCGTCCTCTTGTAGCATTTCGCTAAAATAAAGAAATATTCGAGGATAGCGGATAGCGCGCCTGTTTCTCACACAAGAATCAGAGGTTCGATTCTCCTCCACAGCTGTGGTTTTGAGGCAGGAAGCCGAGGAAAGCAAGAAAGTATAGCACAGTAAACTATCGTACCCTTTGACAAGCAGTTTTGTAGTCTCGAGCAGGATCGCTGAGATTTCAGCTACCTAAAATTAGCGGCTTCACTTATCATCGATTCATTTCCCTTATATTCCCTATATACATTTGAAGTCTTTTTGTGTGAAAGTCAACTTGATCTAGCTTCAACTGTGAGAATTTAATAATTATATATAAAGATTTATATATAAATATTTATATATAATACCTGCTTAGCTTCAGGTTTAGCCCTCATCATCGATGAGTAGGCAAAGAGAGGATCCCCACGTTGGATACGACGTTGATCTTAAGTAAATATATACGCTGAGAACATGCACTTGGTTATTGCCAACATTAAGCCTAAGTAAGCGTGAGTCAGCACAACTAGTTGCATGGTCCACCTTCCTTTCCAATGGAAGATTACATGCTACATGGTAGAAGACTACACGTGTCTCCACATGTTGTCTCCTACATCTTTTCAGTGCCTTCTCCCGTCTCTCTCTCTCTCTCCATTTCACTCTCTCTCTCATTTCATATACATTCCCTTTAAAATAAAAACCCACTCTGTTCAATATTAGCTCCCTCCCTTCTCTTCTGATCCACTAGATTTGTGGCTGCTAGGGCCATCACTTTCTCAATAGTCTCCTGACTGATTGGCAGCACTTGTTTACGCTAGAAGAACAAAAATATGACATACTAATATCCTAATTTAGTTGATCTACGCAAGTCATACTGAGCTGCATACTGCACAAGTTCATCTGATTCACAACGTTACAGTGTGAGAGCCGCTGCCAACTCGCTGCAGAAAATATTCAAACTATCTAAGCAACGCAACTCGCTTACACAACACAGCGGAAATCACCCGTGGGCATGGAATACACGACGAAATATTCATTGTGATCAACGAAATCAGAATGATCTAGATGAAAACACTGAGCGGCAGAAAAGTAATAAGCTAAATAAGCGAGAGGCCATGAACGAGAGAGTACGGATAGGAGGGAAGCGGTTGCGTAAAAATCACCCACCTCCGCGTCCTTCCATTCGCCAATGTTTATGTCGGCCAAAGTCGTTGAATTGCATGAAATGCCCATGTTGCTGAAAGTACAAAAAGTTTGAGCAAGGATGCTGAGGCTTGGTGGAAATAAAACATCATTCCCAAGCTTTGACGACTATCGTTTATTTTATATACTTGAGCATTAAACTACGGTTAGCTGTTTGTTGATCGCTGTTGGAAACGCTTACCGAACACAATTTGATTATTTTATCTTACTTTTTCATAAAGATGTTTCGATAACGAAAAAGTAAGAATACCTGTAAATATCCTCAACGAAGAAAACATTTGGTTGCATTTGCCGGAGATCCACATTGGCACATAAAACCTAAAGATTATTAAAGGATCGCAGTCACTTCAATTTCGCCTTTTTACTTCAATTTTCAATAAATATAAAAAGATACCTAGAAAAATACCTTTCCAATACCGATTTACGGAACATTTATCACAGGGGAAGAAATCCCTTCGGTTGACTTTTGATTTTAGACAAAATGGGGTGTTTTCTAAATCGCAGTGGGACTTGGCCGGTTGCCAATGATGGCAAAACAAAGAAAAACCGGGGAAGAGGGAAAGTGTCTGCTCTACTGTCTCAGTTGTCGTTGTCATACTGTACGTAATTAGAACGCAACCGAGGGGATTTCTTTCCCTGGGTTAATTTTTCAGTAAATTGACACCGGAATGGTATTTTTCTAGGTGCTTTTTCATGTTTATGGATAATTGAAGTAAAAAGGCGAATTTGAAGTGACTGCGATCCTTTAAACAAATATTATTTATAAAATTCCCATCGAGCGAGAAGGATTTGGAGAGATGGAGAGAATGCGGCTGAGAGAGAGAAACGTTGAGCGAACTTGGGTGCTGCGTGCGAAAGCATGGCGACAGCCTGGCGAAGACCGGGCGCATGAAAGAGGCACGTGTCAAGAAGTAGAAAAGAGAATTATTTCCCTACCTGTGCTAATGTCGTCTTCCTGATTTCCATCAATTGTGCATCTGAGAATGAACTTCCGGCAAAGTAATTCTCGTACCAAAAACGATCGCCTCGACGTGTCTAAACAAGATATCTCATTTATATTTTACAATTCAGCCTATTTTATTTAGTCCAATACTCCATCCTTGTTCAGTTACTTCTTATCTTTCGACACTTTTTTAACCGCTCAAAATAAATTATGGAGTTAGGAAATTCGCTCCTTCTAATATAAGGAGGATGATAATTATTCATCCAAAAGATTATTTTTTATTTACTTATTTATTATTAAATTTTTTATTGTATTTTTTTCATTACCTTCTGGAATTGTCGTCCAATAATACACGAGAAAGTCGGTCCAAATAGGGCTCCTTTGTTGGGTTTTTCCCCCAGGGCGCCAACCTAAAAGAACCTATGTTTTACGAGACGTAGCTGTTTTCCTTTTTCTCAAGCTTAGAGACAGATATAACAGCCGGCTTTTCAAAGGTATTTTGGGCATCTGCATTCCCATATATTGCATGCAAATTAATCTAATTAAACTAAACATCGCGTTGCGCAGTTATTTGCATGCACTACATGGGAATAAAGCGTCTGACTTACGAATACAGCTGGCTGATATACACCTTTCAGAACGGAATAATGAAAAATGAACTGCTTATAAAAATGAATGCCTGCAAAGGTTTGAGAGCATTCGTGCTATAAAGCGTAGCCAGGTTGTTCTTACTCTATAAATGTAACTGAAGGGAATGAATAAACATTGACACTCACGAGAAGGTCAATATCATCAACGTGATCGTACAAATTCTCAAATAGTTCGTGCGATAAGTCGGAGTGTATGTAGTTGTCCATCTCGCGGAACGAACGAACCTGAAAAAAATCTCCATCATATATCATGCAAGAAGAGGCTATATTTAATTTAGCCGAGTACAGTAGTACGGCAACTATAACTATAGGACGAGTTTGAGACTTACTCTACATCTACCTCGAATACTTTAATACGATAGATTACTGTATTAATTTTCTCGTGTAGAATACCGTAGTACGAACATTTACTTGAGTCGAATACGATGGTACGGTCATTTACCTTTCCGAGTCCACAATGTGCCCGCACTATAGTCCACCCGGGTATTCCATGGTCACGGCCTTGTTTTAGAGCAATTGAGACCAAGTCAAGTCCAATATCGATGTTATCCTGTGATTATTACGTTTAACTAATTTTTACTATAGTAATACGAGTCCGCCATATATTGACACGTATGTTGAACATTTTTACTCTCAAATGTTGAAACGTATGTTGAACATCTCCATTAAAGGGATCAGCTCACCTTAAATTGTGTCTGTTTTTTTTGTTTCTTTATTTTCTATAAGGGATAATAAAAATTTGGAATAGAAAAAGTAGTGTTCAATTTCAATACTCACGAAGATATTGGGTGATAAAGTGGTGGATTGATCGGGCCGAAATGCAAAAAGGGCAATTATCCTATACAAACAAGGCAGGACAATTGCCCTTTTTGCATTTCGGCCCGATCAATCCACCACTTTATCACCCAATATCTTCGTGAGTATTGAAATTCAACACTACTTTTTCTATTCCAAATTTTTACTATCCCTTATAGAAAATAAAGAAACAAAAAAAAACAGACACAATTTAAGGTGAGCTGATCCCTTTAACCATATGATGAAACGTATGTTGAAATAACCGAAAGCCGCCTCGCCGGCTCACATACGTTTCAATATTTGAGAGGAAAGATGTGCAAAATGCGTTTCAACATTTGAGAGTAAAAATGTTCAACATACGTTTCAATATATGGGGATGGAGATGTTCAACATACGTTTCAATGTATGGGAATGAATATGTTGACACAGAAGCTACCCTCTGTAGATGTTTCCAATTTTTAACCCAGTTTTGTTGTAACTGCTCGAAGGGAATTAGTTTCCTAACTTACTTTCATAAACTCGCTCTTCAGCTCGTCGTTGATCCTTAGCATTGGTTTCATGATCGTTGTGGTGAGTATGTGCCTAAATTACATTACGAAAAGTTCTTTGATACCGTAAGGGTAAGTCCAAACTTAGCATAACGCCAAATCAAATATGTTTTTAATCAGGAATACGCTTGACCGACTTGACTAGCAATAGACTATGGACTTAAACTAAAAAAAAAAGAAGACAGTATCACAGCATTTTCCAAGAAAATGGGAAATTACATATGATAACACTGATTCTATATAAGATAATATAAATATAGATATCGAATATACCATAATCCACCGATAACCAGATGTATTGAAAGTAAATAACAAAGTAATACCTAAGTGTCTCCTCCATTCCATGGTTTTGATAAATTTTATTTGGATTGTTGAACTGTTTATTGAGTTGTGTGCTGGGAAGCAGAGTCCAGGCTACGTAGGGGAAAGTTACGGCAAATTCATTTAGCACAGCTCCTTCGATATTCATATCGTAGTCGGAATCATAGCCGGACTGGTGAAGGCGGAGACCGTACTTTCTAAAAAATGAACATAACCAAGATACAGTAAGACCGTACTTAAACCGTACTTTCTAACAACGAACATAACCAAGACAGTAAGACCGTCCTTCTAAAAACGAACATAACCAAGATACTGTAACTCGGACACTGCCTCTTGTTCGCAGACACAAAATCAGTTTTAGTTGTATTTGTGATCTCATTTACTTATCTTCAGATAGTAGTGCTGTAGTGCATATCTTTGGACTGAAGGGTTTTTACGAAACCTTACCTAGCAATTATGTAGTGGGCAAATAGAATTTCAGAATTTTTGTCATAGTACAAAAATCGACTAACTTCATGTTATCCTGTCCAACTAGTAGTGGAAGGAATTCGTTGTAAGTGATATGTTGCAATTGCGCGGAAACAATTTTACGGGACTCATCGAACAGTTTATCGTCAAGCCAATTGGAATTCAGGGTCTGCAAAGAGAACATTTACATTAAGGGCTATTGTGGCCCGACAAGTGCTATGTTAGGCTAGCTACAGTACCGCTCATCTTGGAGATCTCGCTTGTTTACTATAGCTTTATTTAGCTGTAGTTATAGCTGCAGATGTGCTCATAGCTTGCTTGCTGAATCAGTAACTGTGTTCTCACTCGATCCGCGACCTACTACCACTAACTTCTTACACTTAAAGCGATATAACAGCAGGATCTTGAAACGTATTTCAAATCTAGCTAGTCGTCAATCCATTCTTATTGTTAGTAAACAAGATTCAACTTCTAACCTTTAGTTCCCCGGCAACTCTGTTGTGCTGCCTGATCCACACAGTGTGAATTGCTGTCACTGCGGGTAGAATGTTGACCTCATCGGAACCAGAGAACGCACACCGGGAATCGGCTGCCTGAATGTAATTGCTTATTTCTTGACGTTGTGCTCTGTAACTATTTTAACTACTTTTTCAACACTATTGATTATTACGCAGCGTAGTTAGAAAATCCCAAAGTCTCAAAAGACCCAAACCTGGCACTTCAATGTAGCGTCAATTGCCGGGAGTTGTCCGAATCCTCCAGAAGTTCTCAATTGCCCGTCCCTGGAAAATTAGACTCAAAAAGTAATTGCACAGGAAAACTAAATAATTGACGAAACCACAAAAAATGCCGTCGTTGCCCCATCGCCAAATGGTTTTTTATCGAAAAAACCATCTGGTGACTGGTTCGTGACCATTTGGTGACCATCTGATGACTTTTTTCGATGAAACTTGTTCACGAGTTGGTCACGAATTGGTTACGAAATGGGCAGGCTCACGAAAAACAGTGAACCGTATCGAAATGGGTATCTATATGGTAATCGAAAGCAGAGTCTTACGACAACGTCAGGCATTCTTTCAATTTGCTTTACATGGCAAAATAGGGGCTTTGATAAAATGTTTAGCTGAAACATGGCATGTTGGGAACTGCTTCACTAACCTAAACGTCCGCATCCGTCTGGCTCGCTCCGGATTACTTCCATACAAGGCGGAACCGTCAAGGAAGGCAGAAGCCATATTCGCTTGTTCTCTTGGTCCGAGGGCGCATCCGGTAGTGGGAGAAGGCATAGAACGCGCATGCGGAAGACATGTGATACGACCTCTGAAGGATAGTTTCATATTTATTTATTAACTAAATTAGCTAGCTATGTGTCCGAGATCGAAAATGAAATAATGAATATATGTAACAAAATTACTGCAGCAGACTTAGTATTTCAAATTTCAACCCTCACAAGGATTTATATGAATGCATATATTCAGCACGTCAAAACGCGAGTTTAAAGTTGCAAGATTATAAAGTATGCTCTTCAATATTCACCAAGGTTAGAACAATATGCCCTATATCGAAAACAAAACGCACCTATATGTGGGGTCAGCCAACGGAACATCGATGGCACTGCATTCAGCGTGGAAAAATCCTTTGCGACAACACGGGAGGGCATGTACCTGGCCTAGGAGGATATTGAATTAATTCTAGTTATTGGAAAGTTCTAGTTATTTGAAAGAAAGAAAAAGTGGGAACGAGAGAGCGAGAGAGAGAGGGAGAGAGAGAGAGAGAGTGAGAGAGAAAGAGAGAGAGAGACAGGGATGGAGGGAGAGAGAGAGAGGGGGGGAGGGAGAGAGGGAGAGGAGAGAGAGAGAGGGAGAAGGCACTGCAAAGATGTAGGAGACAACATATGGAGATATGTATGAATGTTGCCATGTAGCATGTAGTCTTCCAGTAGAAAGGAAGGTGGACCATGCAACCAGTTGTGCTAATTCACGCTTACTTACTTACGCTTAATGTTGGCAATAACCAAGTGCATGTTCTCAGCGTATATATTTTGTTCTCAGCGTGAGGAGAGGAGAGAGAGAGAGGAGATATCATAGCCCATTAAAGGTAATTTGTCACAATAAAATATACGACTAACCGTCAATGACGCTCTGTCCAGGCACAATGTTGACCATATCACTTGCCAGGAATTGCCACCAATGGGCGAACATGCTGGTTACTGTAATGAAATTTGCATATAGATGGCAACTGCTTAGTTTACTAGACTATTTATTAGACAACATTCTGTATGCTCTAACAAAAAGTCTTCAAGCTTCAGGCCAGGTAGGCATGCAAAAAGATACCAAGTCTAAATATCAATCAAGCGAACCAACCAGTGTTATGTGATGTTCCTCGAGTAGAAAACAAAGAGAGTGAGAGACCTCTGACATTCGGAAGTGGGGTTCCAGACTGGGACTCACGCATTTCCGTGATTCCTGAAGTAAAAAAATATTCCCAAAGATACAGTATTCTTAATAAACTAGATGTGACCCAGAATTACGGTATCATTCTGCGCATAAAAAAAACGTTAAAGGTCTGACTGAGTCTGTAGCTTTGAAAGACGGAAAAGCTGAAGCTCTTTTTTTATTGTATATATAAGTCCATTTGGTTGACTGATCAGATGGTTATCGTAGAACTAAAAAATCTATGTACAGTACAGTATTACGGTATTTATCCTACCATCAGCGTAGTCAGGCTTCAGAATCCGAGCGAAAGGAGTATGCGATGCTCCCCACTCAGGATGTTTTACATTGTTGCAGATACCGGTGAATGATCTAAAATGAGAATTTCAAAACGAATTTCATCACCGTATACAAGAACAAGAGCAGACAACAAAGATTTATAGTCTAGAGCATATAGCTACAGTATTCATGTATTATGTACAACACCAATTTCTTCGCATTTACCTCTCGCAATTAGAGGACTTATATATTATACGAAAGAGCAGATATTTTTACGGACTTTATCGTGTATTTAAAAAAAAGTTGTATTGTCTGTCATGCGATGTTCTCTTTCGAGGTGTAAGAAAACTTATTGTTGGTATTTTGTAAATTGATATTGTAATCATATTCTCTACCTGTATGCAGTGCTCGGGCAAGATTCAAGAGTTGGTAGAGGACAGTCAGTACCCAAGGCACTTTGCAATACTACCGGAGGAATTCCAAACCGTAGTTGCCTTTCATGCATGCCAAGTCTGAAATGTAAAATTTTTTAAGGATTAACATTTCTACCGAATTTGAAAAGGAAAAGGGAGAAAATGAGAACAAAAAGGTAAACATCAGTTGCATTATTGCGGAATTCGAACCAACAAGCTCTTGATGGCTAAATAACATTAGACACTACCACCATACAATACGTTTCACAGTTGCTGTCTCTCTTTTTTTCGACTGTTTTTTTTTCGACAGGTACATGCAGCGGAATAGAACCAAAGGCCAATCATGAAAGCTTACAACATCAGTCTTCTGCTCATCGCTATGCTAATATGAGCTGCTCTGGCTCTATCCGATGCCTTTCTGTCCACTCGATGCATCAGTGTGAATTGGTCCACAGAAGTGGCGAGACGGTGACCTGGAATACGACTTTTCGATGAAAAACTTGTCTGATACCATAATTTTTCTGATATCGCCTAATGCTCAGGACCTCTGTGATCAGCTCATAAGCTTCTACCAATGTATTGAACCACCCTTGAATAAGGCAGCACGCTCTTATGGCGTAAACGATTTATTTTATTTATTTATTTTTTGTATGTATAGCTCAAGGTACACTGAATTTCTTGCCAATGCTTCGTGTTTCAATTCGTACACGGCATTCGTATGTCATGTTGTCAACAAAACGATAGAATACCGAGCAAGTTTTGGTTTTTGAGAACAGTTTTAGTTTTAGAAGGTAAGAAAAAAGTCGCAGACCCTCGGAGAAGAACCAATGATTTTTTGCACACATTGATATGACAGCGTGCATCATTCCACTAGGAAAAAATAAAAAATAAAACAGTGACCTGAGTAGACCAGCTCCTGATCTGTGTGGTTGAATAGACCATGGGTCTCCATCTTGGCCTCTCCGGCGGCTACCCAGTAGAGGGCCTCGGGGATTCTGAAGTCAGGTTAAAGCGGAATAACAGCCGATTTTTAGTCGTAATTTGGACTCTGCGCTCCCATGCAGTGTGGATGTACAGGTAGATGTGCATACTGCACGACTTTTTTTGTTCTAATTGTGCTCATTTTCATAGAACATGTGGGAATATAGTTAGCGAACATAGTTACAAAAACCTGCCGTTATATCGCATAATTGCATCGATATCGATTGCTGATCAACCATTTTGCGCTTGAAACCCTAATTATTTTGTGTTTGAAACATCGTTATATACATATTGCTATACCACAATGTTCATTATTCACAATTTATTGTTTGTGCACCAGTTCTTAGAATATTAACTGAAATTTTTTCACACTGAACACTGAAATGCAGAATATTAAAGCGAAATACCGGCCGGTTTTTGAAACGCATCCTAAGTACTTGCATTCCCATGCATTTATGCAAAAGGGGGTCTAATTGTGGTCTAGTTTTTATTCAAATTTTTGCTCATTTGCATATGCTGCACAAGAAAGCAGGTGCACGCAATGCGTTTCAAAAACCGGCCGGTATTTCGCTTTAACGTTTCTAAATGACTAGTAACAAATAACGAATATTGTAGACAACATATAAATGACCTACTTTGAATTACTGACAAGCACGTTCTGCTGGAATTCATGGAACTTGTTTTCCTTTGCTAGAAGACCTTCGCCAACCTGCAAAATAAAAGTAATTATTTAGGTTCAGGGCTATAATTACCTGGCGAATGGTTTGGTAGCTTAGCTACGGTACCTCTCCTTTTCGATATTAGCCTAGGTTAGCCAACAATATCATAAATGGCATATGTTTCCTAGTTGGCCACCTGTAGGAATCCAACTTCCTACAGTATTCGTACAGCATACGGTAACCAAAACTCACAACAAACATCAACCCTTCGCTAAAAAGTGCTAATGCCAAATTCGTTTCAACAAACCCTTGTTACCGTGGGTCAATTCGATAAGACAGCTAATTGTAAGACTGAACTTAAACTAGATTACGATAAGATAGTACAACAATAAGCAAACCTTGAATTGTGATATAGCATCGCAGGGAAAACTTTTCCCGCATGGAATATTAGATGTCTGTACAAGAAGTGGACATAGGCATAGTAATAGAAGATGTGCCAGGGTCTGCACCCTTTGTGGTTCCCGCATACTGAAAGAAAGGAAACGTAACTTTAGGGACTAATACATTAAAAATAAAGAAAAAAAACATTTAGCAGTTCCTCAAAAAAAAGGCACAGGTTGCGTATCTAAAACCGTGAGTGTCTCCTCGGACAACTAAAAAAAATACAGAAGAAAAACTGACACACATGCAAAGGTCGAGAAACCTTTACAACGTTTAGAATTCTAACAGTGTTCGTTTGCATGTAATGCATAGGAATGCAGCTATTTGACATACGTTTGAAAAACCGGCCGTTATTTCGCTTTAACGATAAAATGTTACTTAAAAATTTGTTCTAACAAATAAGATCTTTCCATGGGAGTTGTTAGGAAAGTGGTTTAATTGCGTTGTAAGGTGGTAAAAGCATAAAAGTTAGAGTCATGAAGCTGAAGTGTTATTGGACAACCGTGCTCGAAAGTAAAGGTAGACAGTAAAACTAAAACCAGTGAGAAAACCGGACGTTTGCGAATTTATACAGCATACTACATCCCAGTGCTGTATACAGTATACGAATGATTCTATTATATTTATAAATCAACGTGTATAAATAAAAAGTATATTGTCGCATGAAATTTGCATACGGCTGAGTTAATTGTAAGCATAAGAAGGGTGAATTCAAAGCAAGTTTTGACTTTCTGAACTAGCTCCTGGGGGAGGAAATTAGCATAATGTCGGGAGAAAATTGCGCACTTGTTTGAATTTCGCTTCCTCGCTTAGAAAGTGTTCCGCACTATTGGTTGCTAACACATCCGGATGCGGATCTGTGTACTATCATTTGTTTGGCATGATTATTAAGATTAATTAACCTATTGAAAAGTTTAAAGCGGAACACATGCGATTTGTAAAACGTAATTTGGAAAACTGCATTCCCGTGGATTTTATTACAAATGGCTTCAGAGAATCTCTGAGAATAGCTTTCAAATTGCATATACGATACATGGGAAGGCAGTTATTCAAGGCTCCAAGGGATAAGGTTAGAGCTATATAACATAACGCTTGGATACGAGTCTATACCTATAGCCTATAGCGACTGGAATATATCCAAGCAAGAAGATTGAGCTACCGTACAATCCTCAATTACACATCGTTTGACCGCGGTCAATATGCAAATTACATCCTTCACATGTTTCTTTAGCATTTGCATAGCAGGTCAAAGACATCGCAATGCTGGCCAGAAGTTTAATAGTACAAGGTCAGAGAATAATGGGTTGAAACTGTATAATTTTCAAAGAAAAAAACTGACATAGGCACATGGGTAGGTCGATTGGTGCATGTGTACTTTGATTATGATATTTTATAAATATTAAAGCGAAATACCAGCCGGTTTTTGAAACGCATCGTGGACCACTGATTGTACGTATTTATGCAAAGTTACTCGAATTTAGCTCTATTTTTTTAGTCTAATTTATATTCATTGCATAATCTGCATAAGGATGCTAGTGTACTCGGTGTTTCAAAAAACGGCCGGCATTGGAGTATTATGATCATTTATGTGGTTACGTAGAGTCGACATAACAACTCCTGCATTTCTAGTAAATTTACTAGCTGTGAATAAAATAGAAAGGATGCAAGCTCACATAAAACTGGCAAATTATGTAGAAAAAGAAGTAAAAAAAGAAAGAAAAAGACGAACAAAAAGAGTAAGAAACACTAATTTGTCATCCGTAGCCGTAGGAAAGAACATGCTAGCAGGCAATTTCAAAAACAAGCTTTCTTCAGGTTTTCTTTTGTGCGTGAGTCGTAATAGATACACACTCATACACACTCAACAACCATCCTGCAACCTGGGGATACTCCTGAAGTTTCAGAGAAAATGAAAGTGGTTAAAGCGAACTACCGGCCCGTTCTTGAAACGCACCGTGGGCAGCTGAATTCTTACGTATATATGCTAATTCTCTTGAATTTCGCTCGATTTTTTATTCTAATTTATGTTCATTTGCATGAATGGGCCGGTATTTCGCTTTAAACAAAGAAATATAAGCAAACAATAATTTATCCTAATTTGTTCGACAGCAAAATAATAATCTGAAGCACAAACAAAAGAAAAAAAAATTGACCAACTGTCATCCAGTTATCATGTTATTTTGACATACAACCATTTGTTACAGTAACCATAGTAAACCCCTTCCTTTTGGAACACTCTTCGGCTATATTGCTAATTGAATAGACTTATTCAGAGGGATTTAGTAAAAATAATTAGGAATAAAATATCCGTCAGTTCAAGGTATGCAGTTATTCAAGGCAAGCAGCCAGTCTCACCAACCAGTCTCTGTCTATATGACATTGCAATTATCGCATAAACATTAGCGCAGTCTTGCTTCGCTCAATAGATGTATATTGAACCTGGAGGTTTGTTCAGAACTCAAGTTCTAATATTAAAGTCCCATACAAAACATGGTAAAATTCAAACTGGCCATGAGCTTCTATATTATATGTTTCCTTCCCAAGCGAAGAGTAAACCAAAATTACATAGGAGTTTTGTTCAAAAAACTACATACAGTTCTAATAAGAAAGGAGCGTACAAAAACGTCCTCTGTATTCTGGCTAAATGAAAAGTAAACGAAAATGATGCGTTCAGAAGCTGAGAGTATATTTGTTGAATAATATTTTATAAATCTAGGGTTACTGTAAAACATGCTCTTTAGGGAAATGTGGTTGACGTCACTTGCATACCCTAACCTAAAAACAAAGGACTAAGGTTAGATGTTTACGTAAGAGCCGGGCAGTTCGTGCGTGAGTGACAATGCTCTATGTATAAAAGGGGAAAGCTGCCGAAAGTGTATTGAAACAACAGAGGAAAACCTGATTCTTTCAATAACACGAAGGAGGGATATAGAAATGGAAAGATGGATTTAGGCAAAAAGAGGAGAGATAGTGGATTAGTACTTAACTTTAACTGAGACTGGAAGAAAATGACAGACTTATATAAGTAATTAAACCTGGTCAAACCTTAGCAGGTTAAAGGGACAGGCCCATCAAAGTAAACCTATATTTACGATACGTCCATGGTGACTATCAAGCATTTTTATTACAATATATACAAACTAAATTTTTCACCATCACCATTATTCGCCCTAGACAACTTTTTTCCAATGCGCTCTGCTCAAATGTATACCATAAAACTGCAGATTTCAAAGCTATATATGCAAATTTTAATCGCATTATAATTTTCACGATAAATTTGCATTGACGACAAGGATATTTGCGGCTCTACGGTATACATTTGAGCAGAGCGCATCGGAAAAAAGTTTTTCCATGGCAAATAAATGTGAAATTTAGTTTGTATATATTGTAATAAAAATGCTTGATAGTCACTATGGACGTATCGTAAATATAGGTTTACTTTGATGGCCTGTCCCTTTAACGCGAAATACCGGCCGCTTTTTGGAACGCATAGTGGACAACTAAATTCTTACGTATTTATGCTAATTTACTCGAATTTAGCTCCATTTTTATTCTAATTATGTTCATTTGCATAGTTGCATACGAATGCTGGTGTACTCGATGTGTTTCAAAGACCGGCCGATATTTCGCTTTAAGTCACGGCTAATACTTGCGCTCAGCTCCACGCAAGTTAGTAACCTCAAGGTTATCAATCATCTCATGTGCTTATCAAGATACATACATTTTCCAGAATTGAGGAATGAGATAAGGCAAGTTTTCTTTTCGATATTGGCAGAGCGACTGCGTGTGGCACCGCAAAACAGGGAACAAATGCTTGTTTTAAGAGAAACAGTGATGTTGGATACATTGAATATTCATATGTTACAGTAATCAGCAGCAATATTTGGTCAATTGAAAGATTATATGCATAATTGCTTTACAAGAAAGGATACAGTAAGAAACATGACGAACATAAATGCTGTGAAAAGAAGGTCCGAGTTTGCTATACACATATGTATAACGCAGAAAATTCTAAGAATAGCAATGTTTTTATGTGTTCACCTAGAAACAAACTGGACGCCGGTTTACGAACGCATAATAAGTAGTTTGGTAAGGCTACGAATTGGAAACCTGGTACGAATACTCTCTTCGCTGAAATTCTGCTAGCCTTAAAGCGAAATGCTAGCCCCTTTAGAAAATTTGCATATGAAAAGCAAATCCTATGTATCCTATGCTAATTTTGTACGATCGTCCAAGGCAATCGTACAAAATTAGCATAGGATACATAGGATTTGCTTTTCATATGCAAATTTTCTAAAGGGGCTAGCATTTCGCTTTAAAGCTAAATACCGTCCGGTTTCTGAAACGCATCGTGGACAACTGAATTCTTACGTATTTATGTTAATTTACTCTATTTTACTCGATTTTTTATTCTAATTTATCTTCATTTGCATAAGCTGCATAAGAATGCTGGTGTAATGTACTGAATGTGTTTCAAAAACAGACCTGTACAGACCTATCGCCTAAACCTAAACATAACGGTGGTCCTAACTGTGTGTGTAAGTATATGAAAGAGAGTGAAGAGCATGAATAAACACCGATGCTGTTAAATTAACTAGAATTACCGTAATTTTAACCAAAGGCTGCATCCTCATTGAGTAACGCATCAGACATAAACTTATAAAAAAATATTTGAAAATTCAACACGGCTATGAAACCCATATATTTCGAGTGAATTGCTTGCCCTCTAAATCTAAATCGCCTTGGGTGGTAGTGAAAACTCGTTTGTAAGCCGAGAGTAAGCCTGGCTCATATTTTGGCTAACTGACCAAACGACTATTTCGAGGTTCCCGGTTCTTTTTCGGAGCGTTCCTTATATTTATATTCACTGTCTAATATTCCAAAAATAGTTCTGGCACTCTGTACCTGTAGTACCACACAACACTGAGGAACATGAATATCTCAACACTTGTTGTCAGTCCAAAAAGGTGTATATACAGCTAATATTCATAATCTACTAATTTACACTGCCTATGACATATATGAGCTTATTCAAAGATGCTTCACTCTTCACATTGTTGAAAAAAGTAACTACAAAAGTAGATTTGCAAAAGTGGTTATACTGTGACTGATAATTGAATAAATATTATGAAGAGCAGAACCCTCCTAACAAGGATCAAGCACTGGTAGGACTTGTAGAAGAAGTATCAATCAAGACTTGTTGATGTTTCTTATTAGTTTTGCGTGACGGTTTTGGTTAAACCACGAGAACATAGTACGGATATATATTAACAAGACCACAGAGACCTGCAGACCTGCTTAGAAGCTCTAATAAGTCTACGAGATGTAACTGAACGGTCGGTAGTTTAGCAAGAGAGAGCGATGGCGAGAGAGAGGGAGAAGGATGAGAGAGAAAAAGAAAGAGAGAGAGAGAGTTGGAAGAGGAAGAGATGAGAGGTAACGAGAGAGGGAGAGAAGTGAGAGATGGAGGGAGAGAGAA
Source organism: Pelodera strongyloides (assembly GCA_036852015.1). Taxonomy (NCBI): domain Eukaryota; kingdom Metazoa; phylum Nematoda; class Chromadorea; order Rhabditida; family Rhabditidae; genus Pelodera; species Pelodera strongyloides. Next base: position 7,102 of record JAANDG010000835.1, on the reverse strand, counting down.
AGGGATATCGTGCCTGCGAGCGTGCTGCCACTGGCAGCTCGCTGACTCCTTAGCCCGCAATCCGGTTAGCACCCGGGCGGAGTCTGCCGAAGGGCTTGCGACACCGAAAAGAGAGACTATTTCCATCAATCGCAAAACCACAACAAAAGCCTTAAAGAAAATTAGATGTGCCGGATTTTGGAGGGTAAAGAGTGCGAACAAAACGAGCTCACTGGCTTTATAGGATTTAGATTTAGAAACTGGCAAGCTGGGGGAATATAGCAAAGCTGTTTATTGAGTAAGGCTTACTGGAAGGAGATCCACTTAGTATGGGAGCGTCTTAGGTTTTGATATTGAGCTTGAGGCTTTGGTTTCAGATCGGTAGTTTAAAAGTTAGATAGCATAATACGGTGAGAGTGATCGAGTGCATAGGTGATTATGTGATTATTTCCATGTGATTAGCTCACTAACCTCGAGTTCAAACCGAAACCTGAAACACTTAAAGCAGTATAGTACCTAGTTTGGGAAATTTGCATATGATACGCATATCCTATGTATCCTATGTAAATTTGGTACCGGATGCCGGACGGATACCAAGTTTGAACATGATGCATACGCATAGGATATGCGTATCATATTCATATGCAACTTTCCCAAACTAGGTACAATACGGCTTTAATTCTATTGGCACATTTGATAAGCTCAAAGAGATGTCGTTTGTTTATACGCAAGGAGCTGCATGTACGATTGCGAGGTTTAGTTTAGAGTCGCATTATGTAAAGTGAAAAGACTTCCCGATTGTACTATGTACCTCGTCTAGCCAAAACCGTATATTCATCAAATATGATATACACATATGACTAATAACTATAAAGTGTTTTCCATATAATATAGTAAATTGAAGAGAATTTTTATGTTGCATTGTTCATTTTGATCCTATCTGGACTGTATCTGGCAAGCGATTAACGAACGAAAAAGAATGACATAGGCATTGGGATTGAGCTCCGGGCTGACAGAGAAAAACCTCTACGAGAAGACTTATTTGCGTTAGAAAGAATGCCAAAATATAAGGCAAGTGGGAAAACGGTTAGCATACTCTTGCTTATAATTGGGGAAAATACCCTGCGACTACTGAATCTAAGGTACTAACGACGATACTGTATTGTAGTATGTTGCCGTTTTTTTATGTCCCGTATTTTTATATAATCAACGGACGTTAGCATACTGTATTACTAATTCTGGCATGGTGCTTAAAGACAGATAGTGCAACGGTTGAGCAATCCATCGATAGCGGCCTAATGAACTAATGACCTAATGTCCTAATTGTAAGCCAGTCAAACTTCGTGAATTATAGGTTTTAATTGCAGTATTTCTATAGTGCATAGAAGAAGATGAAAGCGAATGCCTTTCAGGCAATTCGTGCTAGCTTTTATGGGGCGACAAGGTGATTGCGAAAAAGAGATCTGGTTTAAACTACTAAATTTAGATTTGCCACAAAGCTCATTGCCAGCAACTGATCAGTACACACACACAACCCGCAATACAGGAAATGAAGGTGCTGTTCGGGCAACTAGGATTGTCAATTACATGGATACATATATAGATTAGATTATATGTGGAAAGAAAACTTGTTAGTTTAAAGCGGTATAACTTATAACATCCGGTTTGAAACTTAATTTGGACGCTGTAATCCCGTGTGGTGTGGTGTATGGTGTATCGTGTATGGTGTATGTAACTGTGCGATTTTTTATTCTAATTATGTATGTTCATTTGCATACAACATGTGAAGTTGTTTATTTCGCTTTCAGAAGTCACCGCTTGATCTGTTATGAATAACCACAAAACATCTACAGATTCGCCGCTTTCGTGTTCTTCAACAGTAACATTCAAACGCGGCAGTGTTTAAATGTTTGCTATGACATGTTTCACGGAGGTCCTGAGCAACTGAGCATTAGGCGACGAGTTCCAGATGACAAATTGCTCTACCTCTTCAGGCAAGTGCCATGATTGGATGTTGTGAATTAAACCCAATTCCGCGCATACTAGAAAGCAATACAAACTACGTTAGAACTGTAAGACAAACGGTACTCGAGTTTGCGAAAGGTCCAGATTAATTTTTGTAAGGATGTGACATAGTACTAGCATGACACGGCGGATTCAAAAGTGTCTCGGATCTTTGGGATGACAAGGAATGTCAAGGGACGTCAAAGCATGTCAAGAAATGTCTGATGGGTTCTCGATTATTTGGATGTAAGTATGACACCTAATCATATAGGTTGATGAGCAATCCGGTTTTCTTCTGGTAAGAATGTACGAAAATGCTACAAAACTACATCATCCGGTCTCCAATCACGCCACTCAAGGCTACTGTATCCTCACGCTTTTGATTCGTCGGTAACTTGCTACCGTAGCTTGTGGACAGCGTGTTGCCTGCGTCGGCGCGGTCGGAAATAATATCATTTCTGCAAACATCTAGCAAACGACGACGTGTACTAATTCTATACTTTTATTTAAATTGCTTTAAATTTCCCTTTCGGGAACTAAGGGCGCGTTCGGGTTGCTCTTTCCAAAGGACATGCAAATTTTCGTTCGGGTGGCTGTTTCCGAAAGGATTTAATGCTTTGAGAAAGCCAAAAATACAGTATGAATTTGCATGTTAACCATGCTAATTCATACATTTGCATGTTCAACATGCAAATTCATACTGTGTTTTTTGCTTTCTCAAAGCATTAAATCCTTTCGGAAAGATCCAACCCGAACGATAAATTTCATGTTTTCCTTTGAAAGAGCAACCCGAACGCGCCCTAACGGAACTGTTGGTTGTTTGTGTTTGTGTTATCTTTTGCTTTCCATCCGATGATGGAGGTTTCTTCAGTTGTTTCGTTGTTTGTTGGCGCTTACGTGAATATAAACTCGTTCGTATTTACGGTGTTCAGTCCGCATTTCGTTATGCAATGCTACATTCATTGTACTATTTTCAGATTAATATAGCAAGGCTCATTATAATTGCTGGTTGTGCACCGCCAAACACCACTGCGTAGCTACCATGGCCACAATAGACATATCATCTGTATGCTGGGTTCCTTTGTACAACTCACATGCGAAACATCGATCGGAACCGCTGGAAGAAACTGTTGTAGGTCCATTCCACTATCACTTTAAAGCGAAATGCTAGCCCCTGTGGAAAATTTGCATATGATAAGCAAATCCTATGTATCCTATGCTAATTTTGTACGATCGTCCACTGGAATCGTACATAATTAGCATAGGATACATAGGATTTGCTTATCATATGCAAATTTTCCAAAGAGGCTAGCATTTCGCTTTAAATTTTACATTGAAATGGAACAGAAGATCCGTTGGCTCGTGCTATTAGCTGGCTCGTTAGACGGGTTAAAGTACTGAGTTAATTGTTAATGTTACACGGATGCACTGAATAAGCTATTCCGTAAATTCCGTTAATCATCTCTATTATGTGAACTCACCTTACGGGACACTTTTGTATATTGCGTAATTGCGTTTTTTGTTCAGGCTTACACACATCCACTGGCTGCGTCTCCTAAGCATCTTTTCCGGAAAAAGGCGGAACTAAGTGTTGATACGAGCAATATTGGCGTTGTTTCGGAGACTAGTACAAAAGAAGAAACTGTGTTTGATCCTCTTGGTATGTTTACTTCGTATTCTCTATTCTCAATATATCAGGGTGCTCTGACAATCTACATGACGTTTGACAAACTAGCGAAATAAAGAGGTTACAAAGTGTTAGTCTTTTTTGCTATTTTCTAACATATACCGTTTATCTTACAATAGTTTGCGATTTCGATAAGTGGTTTCAGATTTTACAATCCTTTTAGGCGCCTCGTGTAACATAGACGATGGTCCTCTCAGTCCGTTATCGCGCTTTCCACGGGAACGTGGTGAATCAAATGCAAAGGTAACTGCTACGTCTTCTGATAATATACTGTTAGGTTTATCTTCAGTGCTTTACTCCATTTACTCGTCTCGTGCACGTGTTCAAAACGATTACACGTTCATGTCTCTGTCTTTTTCCCCAAGTTTGAAGTAGACCGATTATCCCTCTGCATTTGCCGATTTATAAAAAGCATTCTCTTGTGTTCACAAATTCAAAAGCGAAAAACACGAACACTGATTTAATTTAGGGTGGCAAACTGGATAATACTCTTGAAATGCCGAGTAGTTGTTCCATCGCGCTCGACATCAACCTTCCCAATTTTGAGTCTTGGCAGGTCAGGTATCAGTTTTAAATGCTCATGTTTCACGGAAATCATATATTTTTAACTTTTTCTGCAGGTGTGTTATGTCAATGAGGTCACAAGGAGTGAAAATAAACGAAAATAAGTCATACAATCAAGGGCATACATGAATGAAATGAAGAGTGTAGTTGCTTGTGTAACTTCGCTCCTTCCACAGGTTCTTGGAAGGAAAAACAGACTCGCAAAGTTAGGACGTAACACCAGTTTCTGGTGTCTGTCAATCAAACATTTTTTTAGTCTCGACGCTCAGCGATTCTGGAAAAGTTCACCAGTGGTGAAGTGGTATCAATCACGAGCAATCGACAAACAAATACGGCTCAATTGAATGTTCATGATAGGACCGCACATAGGTATTATCTGTTTTTGTAGATATCCTCTGTATTATATAAGCCCGGGTCATCCAACCCGGGCAAAATTCCTCGTATACGATAGGGTCGAAACGGGGTATCATGTTATAACATGATCTATCTTTATCCTTTATTATCCTCACCTTTACTACTATTTCACTCTTCTGATAATTAGAGATCCATCTTCAACAGAGCAAGTTGCGTGGGTCCCTTCCCCCTGCCTGCCTTCTTGTTTCTTCTACAAAAAAGCATATAATTTACAAAAAAAAACAGCCGAACGCTTAGTTCTTCTGAGCACTCTTATACGATAAAGGATCATAATCGTAAAGAGTTCGTTCCGGTAATTGTTTGTAACCTCGTTGTACGGCCATTACCTGTGTTGTTCATTTTAGGCTCGAAATGTTGGAAGATATGAGCGGCCTTAAAAAGCTCGCCGAATTATCGATGCAACAGTACGTGAAGAAAGTGAACGAGATGAAGGAACTCCTACTTTTAGCATGGGAGAACAATAAACGCGTTGAGTCGATTAGGGTAAGTTGTTTTTCTCGTCTAACTTCTAAGTGTGGTTATTGTCATAATCGAATCATTTCGTCAGCTGATGTAGTTTCATTGATGAAGGGAATTCTACTGTAAGAATTTGGCTTAAAATTGCAATTTCGGTCGGATTAAACTTCACAAGCTGGCTGTTGTACGACCTTGTGTAAATAAATAAATATTTTACGTTAGAAGAGCGTGCTTCTTTTTTTCAAGGGTTAGGGTGGTCCCATACAGGGTTTCAAAACTTAGACTTGTTCCCAGGTGTCCTGAGCATTAGACAGATTAGGCTACGAGTTATGTGGTAGATTTGTTGGTCTGTACTTTCGAGTTGTACACCCTGCACTGCACGTGCGTGGATAACGAACGATTCGGAATTATGATTCATTTCAGCTTGTCATCGAGCTTGCAAGGACTCTGTCTTCAACGTCAACGCCTCAGCTCTATCCCTCGCAGTGGGTTCTCGTAACAGATGTTGTGGATATATTCGGGAAATTGGTCTATGATAGGATACTACAGAAGGCGAACGAGGTTTGTACGAATGTTGGGTTGGGCAATGCTTGAAAAGCTCACGATTGTGTTTTATATTAACGTAATTTTAATTGCTATTTTAGGAGCGACAACAGCAGGGAAAGTCAACTCTTTCTAAGAACTTCACGTCCAACGATGTTCTGGAACAAGCAACCGAAACGGCGAAGAATTGGTTTTGCAAGATCGCCGACATAAAAGAACTATTACCTAGATTTTATGGTGAGGTCACTTTGATCGGTTCGTTTCCGTGTTCTTAACGAACTGCTAACTTCCATCTTTCTTGTCTTATCCGAGTCTTGAAGTTTGAACTGAATTTGAATTTTATGTTTGATTGTAAGTAGTAAGTATTGTTAGCATCGATTGTAGTAAATGGGTTATAGAGTAGTATTTTCTTGTAATATTAAATCTAGTGATGTGTATTTAGTGGAAACAGCATTGATTGGCTGTATTCGCTTCCTGGATTCGTCCGCGTTGCGTGTGAACCTGCAGAGACTGGCCGCAATGACCACCAAGATTGCACACCCGGTAATCGCTGCATACACCAGGGCGTATATTGCAAGGATGGCCATGTTCTTGGGTAAGTATTGACTCGCAGTACTTGCACTGTGCCTGTGCCTGTGAAGTTGTATTCACAATTGGGCGGTTTTTAGTATTCACACACACACACACACACACACACACACACACACACACACACACACACACACACACACACACACACACACACACACACACACACACACACACACACACACACGTGTGGTAGCTCTTTACTTTAAAGGGTCAGGCCCATTTCAGCTTACCCTATATTTATTACCAATTTCAATTTGTGATCCAGTAACCAGTTGTTTAATTATGCTGTTATTTATTGCAGATCCGGCCGATAGAGCCCCACACTGGAAAGTACTGAATGATTGGATGCAGACGTTTACGGAGCAACCGGTGAGTGATAGTAATTGATAATTGCTGGTTGTGCATGGATGGTGGGTTACAAATTTAGCTTACAATCACGGCTTTGACGGGACTCTCTATTAACAATTGGCGTGCCGTAATACTCTACTACTGTACTGTTCGTATATGTATCCTGTATTTTTTGTTCCTTTTGTCAGTCTCGGTTAATTAGAATGGTTTGTTCTTGATTCGATTTTGTTCTTACACACAATGTGTGTTGTATCGTTGTATGTGGATGTTGGAGTAGTTTCGTAGGTGATGTGATGCATTGTTAATTTAATTGTTGACAACTGACAACATAACGATCGCTTGCCTCGTTTCAGGTAGAATCTCTGTGGCCGGCTCTTGAATGGATCATCCAGTGCGTTGCATACGGAGCACATACTTATGAGGACTTGGGACCATTATGGGAATACTCAAAGTTGGTGATCATTTGATTTGGACTTTGGACTTAAAGAACTGAGGCCATATTCACCACTCAATTCC
>JAANDG010000834.1:0-51756 GCA_036852015.1 Pelodera strongyloides | reverse complement strand
TTTTGCCGTATGGGGTGGAAAGAATGAGACAGTGGACTGAGTTCACTTGTGATTTTTTCAGTGACCACCGGAATAGAAAGTGCCCCAAGTTCTATTCGGCGAACTTCGTCCCTGGTACAGCAGCCGTGGACGCATTTGAGCAGGGAGACGCATGGACTTCTGAAGTTGGATGGTTCGTTCCTCCTGTCTATTTGGTTACAAAGGCTCTGTACTATGCCAGATCTTTTCGAGCACGGGGGATTTTAGGTTGTCCTTGGTGGCCGTCACATCCCTACGTTAGTGCACTAATGGACGGGGGCGAATATGCTTGGGGTGTGCGGCGCTATGAGATATTGCCCGCAGGTACACGCGTGTTTGAGACAGGGGCCTCTTCTCCCGCTTTTTCCAGTCAATACGCTAAGAGCCCCTTCGCATTCTTTTTACTAGACTTTTCTACCCCTCCGGGGCTTTGTTAGTTCTACCTATGCCCTATCCTGCCGTTGCCTTTTGCATAATAAATTGGTATGATGACTTCTGGTTTATGTGGTTATAGAAAGAAGTGGAAGTAAAATATAGTTTTTTGCGCAATTGCGCAGCAATGTAGCAAAAAGTGTTATTTTACTGCAACGTTACTTTCTATAACACGGAATGGCGAGGCGGGGTCTCGTGCGGAATACAGTATGCGGAGGCAAAATGTTTTTGTTATTTTTTTATGAAGGGCCTATTTTTCGCTAATAATTCATTCTAGGCTGAGAGTCTATGCGGGACCCACCCTCCCCCCACCAGTTTGTGTCCTATATCATTGTCGTTGCAGACGTGCCGGAACCACTTCAAGAACTTCTACGCGGAGCCAAAATTATGGGGTTGGAGCATACAGTGCGAGAAGTGGCGGAGCAAGCCAGAGCTCCCGGCACTTTGAAGGCCTATATCCGCCTGCGTAGGGCTTTTTCGCTATGGATTTCCCGGTTCAGGACACTCTCTCCTCAAAGCGATCAGGGTCTCTACGTTTTCTGTGCCCAATGCGGAACACCGGTGAAGTCTGCGTCCTGGAGAAGCTTCTTCAAGAAGACAGCGAGCAAAGCCGGGTTGCCACATCTTACCCCTCATTCGCTGAGAGGTGGGGGTGCCACATTTGCGACTTCTCAGGGAATCCACGCTGCAGAAGTAATGCGAATCGGCCGTTGGAAATCGACCGAGGCTTTCAATTGTTATCTGGATTCGTCAACGCTTCCGTCTTTGCCTACACCTTAGTTATTTCGACCGCTCATTTTTTCTTATTTTCTGGGTTACCGTCGTTGGTTATTCCCGCCCTTTTCTCTCCCCTCCGCTCATCTTGTGCCATTACTGTTGTTTTCCTTTTGTTGGATTTAGTGTGTTGTTTGTTATTTTTGTGTTTTTTAAGGCTGTTCATGCCACCTTGTTAAGTTTTCGTACCTACTCTATAAGATTATGTTGTTTTTTTGTTTGGTGGACCACGCATATGCCCTATCCTGCCGTTGCCTTTTGCATAATAAATTGTTATGATGACTTCTGGTTTATGTGGTTATAGAAAGAAGTGGAAGTAAAATATAGTTTTTTTGCGCAATTGCGCAGCAATGTAGCAAAAACATCTGTTTTTTTCACAGAAAATTTCACAAAGTTACCTTTCTGGCGTATAAGAATCCTTTGACATCACCATATATTGTTGTCACCACGGGTTCGCTTGCACATATGTTCAGAAGCAAACATATTGAGTGTAATAGAACTAACATCCTAACCGAATGAGGAAGAACGTGACCGATCCAGAAAATTCACCTTGAAGGGACAGGTCCACGAGAATTTTTTTTTTCAATTTACTTTGTTACTTGACCAATACTTTATTACAAACACTATATGAACGAAATTGAATATTTGAATATTTGTATATTTTTCATACTCATTAAAAGAGCGCAACGCCGTGAGAGACGATGAAAAAGAAAAAGAAAAGTAGGTGAAATAGATACTTCGAAATAATTTCCACCAACAATATATAGTAAATCCGCAAGAGTTTACAAAGAAAACGGTGTTGAAGGCGAAACAAAGTCTAGGTGTAACAAAATGCGGTTTTCACAGAAACACTTCTTAAATTCCAGACGTTCTGTACAAGTATATTGAGGACAACTCTTTCTCATGGGCCTATGTTTCTTTGTCTTTCACAACTACAGGTGTATATCAAGGCAAACAGGTACATATGAGAATAAACACTTCAACGTAACTATTGAATATTTCCGCAAATATGAACAGTGAAATGCTGCTTATCATTAAATCACCACGTGGAGATGTTTAAAAGAATCTTATAGTGATAAAAATGATAAATTGGTACTCTTCTTATCTAGCTTAAAATGGACAGCCAAAACTCCTTCTCGCACCTTGCTGCTTGTCTTGCATGCAACGTGAGGCATTATCTATACTTCATTGATCACGTAACGGAAAGGTATAATAGTTTGTTATACTTGCTGTAAACAAAATCAAGGACCCCTTGCATTGCCTTTTTCCGTGCCATATACTAATAATTGACTTTTTACGCCATCAGTTTAACTGGTAGCTTTTTACGTGTTATGATTTAATGGTGCGGTTGCGGCATTTGTTCATATAGCCGTTGGGAGAGTTTATTAAACTGAGGGACGCCACTTTTTTTTGCCCTTGAGGCAGACCATCATCTTGTCCTTATCACAGTTCACTATTCTAGCATTGAGGCATTTTACTACGTGTGTGTACTTGCAGCAGTTCCCAAAACTCACATTGCGGTTGTCCACTACCCTATCATGGTCGCAGTTTTTTTTTGCGTGACCATGACCCTTATTTTTTTTACGTTTTATTTTTGTGAGTCTGAATAATCTCATCTTGATATTTGGTCTGGGGCATATTGATTGAACTTAACAAGATAAAAAAATGTCTCATTTGCGTGACAATGAAATAGGAAATATATATATTATCATATTATACGTTTATTGCGGTGCAACGGTTGCATTCCGCAAAGGAGGTAAACTCGAAGTTTTCCGTTGATTTTTCGAAGCGATTGGCGGACCGCGATACTCGAACATGTCTTTCATTTGCTTCTGATGCATCTAAATGTAAAATTTATTGTAAACAGCAGATAAGAATTAATTTTGTTTGCCAATGACATTTCATACGTCGTAGTAGGCTATATTAGTTGTCGTAGTAGGTTAGTGATATTAGTAGGTTATAGGTCGTAGTAGATCCCAGATTATGCTTTAAAATATGAATCGTTTCATGTCTGAGTGCACGGCATCTTTTACAGCTGCTAAATTACCAAACAGTCAATACTGTTATTTACTGCACTCGAACTGTCTTTATGTTGAAGATCGAGTAGATCTCCTGATGATAAGCAGTAATAATACCTCATTTTCCTCTTCAATAGTGAACATCATTTTCTCGCCAATTACGCTTGTCACTTGCTGAGCACGAGATCTCCGAAACCCGAGTATGGTTAGCATCTCTCTTCGAAGGCACTGATGTCCACATACAGTTAAGCCCATTTGAATCGCAAGCTAAAGGTTTGTCTTTGACTTTGACAAGCTAAATATCTTTGCCCACGTTCTTCTGGATTTTCAGTTTTTTTTAGGATCACAAGTGTAAAGTCGCAAACATTCTTCGCTCATAATCAGATGATTGCGAAAAAATGGAAACAATGTTTATATTTTAAAATACTCTTGACCAAATTACATGGTTTGATCTACTTTATGGCCGCAAAGTTTGTTGCACAATTAGTATAATCAGCGGGATTTTGTGGAAAAATACTTATAATAGGCAAGCAACCACCTGAAGCTGTCCGCAAATGTAGTAAAAATTTGAATAATAGGGAAAATAATAGGGATCGTGCTCCTCGAAAATCCAATGGTACCAAGCCAAAGACCCGAAATTGGTAATGCATTTGTAGGGCGCTAGGTAAATGAGCAGAATAGCACCCTTTAAATTTTGTGCGGTTAAGAACCTAAAAACAATTCCAAGTTGGCGCGATGCCGCGAATGTGTTCCTTCACCTATGGCATAATATTATGGGATTGAAAGCTCCTAAAATTTCTTACATTGGGAATTGCAACAAAAATCGTGACCGTTTTCTTAAAAATTTCATCTTTTCTCTTTTCTTATAACTTAAATGCATCAAGTACAACTATGGATATGAGCATTTTTAAAATATTTTTTTTTAAAGGGAGAGGCCCACGAGAAAAAGAATTTCTTCAATTTACTTGCGCACAATGTCCGGTATCTCAGAAATATTACTGTGAAAACCGCATAAATTTGCATCTAGGACTCGCAGAGACATTCTATGCTAAACAGTTCGACCAGGTACCGTAGTCAGCAACACAAAAATTAGTTTTTACTGTCTATATCCGTGCACTTGCATTCTTTTTCAACGTAATAATGTTCAAACGAATGTAGAGCATTACTACAATTATAAAGAGGCGTTTCCAACACAGAAATGCCCTAAGAGCTCGAAAATTGATCCTGACAACGGTACCTGGCCGAACTGTTTGCCGGAGAATAACTCTGTGAGTTCCAGGCTTCAAACACTGCGGTTTTCACAGTAATATTTCTGAAATTACGGACATTCTGTGTAAGTAACTTGAGGAAAACTTTATTCTCATGGGCCCCTCCCTTTAATTATCCCTCACCTGTCCTCCACCGTAGCATATTTATACGTGGCAACGGTTGTATATGTTCGCCAGCTCACGATTCGGAGGACGAAAAAGAACTACAATTGTATAGTTATGTTTTTTTTGGTAACACGCGATGTGTGTTTGGAATCACCGCCTAGCTAAATGCGAGACTCAGAAAAACAACGAGCGCTATAATATATTTTTCAACCCTGATTTAGACAGTTGAAGAAATAGTATAAACATAGAATGACAAATAAAAACTGACAATTGCAGCACTGCCGAAGAAGAAATATTGAAAGCTGTACGTTATTAAATTGTTAACGATCCCAGCCGTCCACAAGTACAGTAATACCGTAGAATATGTAAACTGAAACTGTGGTAGATAAACATAAATGTACCCGCCGACGTATTTAACCATAGTTAGCGAATCATTTCTATTTGTGGGTAAGAATCACATTATAGGGTAAATTTCGCCCATACATATACCCTACCGCCACAAAAATAATCGCAATAGCCAAATATGGTATACTAAACATGCGGTCATATCTGTGAATATATTTCATCGCGATAATCCGTTCAACGGCGTAGCCGAGGACTATTTGAAAACTCGTCGAAACCACTGAAATTGGCTAATGTTGAAAAAAAAAATAGTAAAAAGAACTGGAGCCGCTCAGCAAGTGCGTCAGAGCTTGAGAATCTCGCGCATATTTGTTCATAAACAGCTAAATACGCCCATTTTTTAGCTTGACACAATTATTGTTGGAATTTCTTCAAATCCAGCAAGTTCACTGAATCAAATACCTACTTATATCCGAGAAAAAGTTTAAAGCATTGAGAAAATTAGGCGTAAGAATATCCAGAGCGTAAGTGGCGTGCTTTACTACTCGAGTTGATAATGATAACCAGTGCGTAACTGGCTGAGCACATAACAATACATGGAGGTTTCGATGGCAAAACTAAATAGACATAAAATTATGTTAATTTTTGTTCAGAAAAGCTGAGTAAAAAGCTAATTGACAGTTGCAATCACTGTGACACATAGGTTATGAAGTTATGACACAAAAATAAGTTGTGTCATAAAAAAGTGGAACTTAGTCTGTTTACTCTTGGAAAAAAAGCCAATTACCCTTTTCCGGACAAGTACGTACATGTAGAGTGTGACCCACATTGTGAGAATTGCAAAAGAGACGACTTCAACGATCTGAATTACTATTTATATTAATGCTGATGCAAATTAAATGATGTAAAATTTGGATGATCCCACAGCATCCTCTTTCGAAAAAGAAAGAAATAGAACACGTAGTATCGTTACTAAGAAAATTGCAGGACTTGCTTCGATCTTAAATGTATTATCTATTTATATTTCTGGCACCCTGTGAAAACAGCACCGCCTCATTTTATCTTTAAGGCTACCTCTCAGGTATTCATAGCCAAAACTCCAGAAAAATGTAAAACAGTGAAATTATGCAGAGCTACCTTGTATTTCCTGGTCTCCGCTTCCCGAAAATATGGATATACGAGCTTGTCGTTTTTTGCCATTGCTTGCCGCTTGCCTGAAATTTCTGCAAGAAAGCAAGTACCCAATTATGCATTTTAAAGGCAGAGACCCGCGTAAAAAATCTTTTCTGTGATAAACTACAGGATTACGGAATCCGGACTGCGCAAACACGTTGCATAAGCATAATTTGAGCTGGTGTGACTATAACTTTCGCCCCAAATTACTTGCTTACTCACAAAAATACGGGTGATAGTGTGCAAGTTATTACAAATATATAATTGTAAACTAATAAGGAATTATCTACACTTTGTAAACATCGCGTGTGTAAAGTGCAGGGACCCAAGAATGAGGACGATTGGGGAGCCATTTTATGTAGTTAAAAACTGTGCTACAATTATAATCGGAATCGATATTATCCTGGGTAACATATTCATCATAATCCATGTAGTGCGTTTAAAGGATCGCAGTCACTCCAAAATCATCATTTTGCTTCGAGTTTACTTGAATTTAGTAAAGAATAAAGAAAAACACTTTACCAAAACCGAATAATTTGAATTCCAACTCAGGGGGTGAACAAGTAGAAAAGTAGTTCTACTTAACTACCGCGGGATTATGAAACGTGTAGTGATATGCCTGCAGACCCTTGCAGTATATGTAAAGATATAATATGCAGATATTTGCCGAATAATTTGCATTCTCCCGATCGGGGAGCAGCTGTATGAACACGTTTCGTGATCCTGCGGTAGTTAAGTAGAACTACTTTTCTACGTGTTCACTCCCTGAGTTGGAATTCAAATTATTCGGTTTTGGTAAAGTATTTGTCTCTATTCTTTACTAAATACAAGTAAACTCGAAGAAAAACGACGATTTTGAAGTGACTGCGATCCTTTAATATAGACAGACATAACTACAAAAGACTAAACCACATAAATACCCATACATAAGCCTTCATAATAAAACTTTTTTTTATTGTGAGAAGCGAAACTACAACTTATTTTTCAGATATTGTAAAACGAGCAAGTGATGAAGGGTTGTTTCAAACAAAAATGTCAAATTATTGCATTTGAGCTGGGCCTAAGATGTTGCTGGTGATTAGCAATAATCCTTTTTTGGTCGGTATAGATTAGGCAAAACCGGCAAACCTGTGAACCAGTTTGTAAATGACCAAAAGGAACCCTTGCAGTAAGGACACCAAAATACTTTAACAAGGGACCGTGTATGGTGTATGTAAAAGAAAAAAGAAAATAACAATACTGCGAAATGCAATGTAAATAAACAACTTAAACTTTAAACACAAAGTGCAATATTTTAACTAGAGTATCTATGCTATGCGTGCAGGATAAGAAAGAAAGGAGTATTTTTGAAATGTTACACTGTTTCAAAGGAATAACGCTCACAACACTAACTATTATTAGCGAAACAAGATTTCTCGAAATTACCGCGATAGGAACTGAAGCCAAATAACGTGTTTCAGGGAAAAACCCATGTGGGGGTACAATAAGTTAAAAGTGTTCATGCTTCCCAAAATAAAGAAAGGGGCATTCTAGACTCACTAGACTCACTACCATACGTATGTAGGGGACGTAACTAAATACGAAAATGCTCAAGTAGCAATGAATGACAGCTAATTGGTGTTTTTGATCCTGAACACACAATCTCTTATGTTCCAGACTTGAGGGGGCAGCATATTGTAATCAAGGCATCCATTCATCAATACAAAGAAAAATCACTATCATCAAAAGGTACCCTTTCATCAGAATCCATTGATTTGTGTTTCGGCTCCAAACGGAGTACACAGGTACACTTTTTTAAAGGGAAGTGGTGGGGGGAAGAAAAGCTAGCCAGTATTTTTGAAGGAGAAAATAGCACTACATAGCACTCAATGAGGGGGACTTTATAATATCGGCTGAAATATATGTAATTGAAACACAGTAGTTTCTGGTAATACTTTATTGATATTGCCTTTTCTTGAACGGTAGCTTGTAGCCTCTGAAAGAAGTAATATTGACCATCTTATATATGGCAGCGCAACAAAATCATTAATTATTCAACATAATTTCATTCTCATTTAATATTTACATTGCTGCTTATAATTAGTCCGTAATTGTGAGTGCCATGAGCGCTTAATTTTAAGAAAAGAGAGTATAGAAGCTTATGGTTTGTTCCGCACAGGCTATAAGCACTAGGCCACGAGTTCCAGATGACAAATTCACGACGTCTTCGGGTAGGGCCAGATGGAATCGCACATTATTCCTTCGCCGGGACGCTGCTTAACTAAAAAAACCACGAATATCTTTCTGTATGGGTCACCATTATAAACTTTCATCGGGTGCATGTGCTAGAACTAATCAGTGTCTTGTGACAATAGAGCACACCAAGTCACTTTACCAGGTAAACAATTTCTTCCTTTTTGTCCCTCTCGTATATGAAGCTTATAATCCTAATTGGAATCAGTTGATACAAACAAAGGAAGTCAGGTGCTAAATTATGTTTTGGTGTGAATGTATAGACTACAATCGCGTAAAAAAAAGAAATGAAAATTATTTGTACACTCCACCCTCACCTTATTTTTTGCGAGCAATTACAGGAAATTAAAACCATTGGAGCAGAATAAACCCGAGCAATTTACTTCGTTGAATGCACAGAAAAATGTTACTGTATATTAGACTGATTTGAAGTTGCTGATTAAAATTATATGCTTCGTGAAGCGTGAAGCATCAGCATTAACCTTCTTAAAGTGACGTGGGACTGTACATCAGTACATCAGTAACTCACGAAAACTGAATAATTTCTTATACATGACCTATTCACTGGGAACGGTAACCAGCGTATAAATCGCAAAAAAAATTTTACTCTGTTTCCCACCCATGGCCCATAGAACATATTCAAAATTCCAAATGCATTGAAATAAAAACTTGGGCGCCTATCGTGAGTGCTAATACTGATCTAATGGTAAGTGCTAATACTTATTGTTAGAATATTACACATTATTAGAAAACAAAAAATATTGAACAACAGGCCACGGGCACGTATATTGAAAATCCATTGACGGTTTCTTTCTGCGAAAGGAGCGTAAGCCCGTGCCCGACCAAAACCTCACAAGGAACAGTATTTGTATTTGCATTGTTATTACATACTACGCACGTCATTTTCTTATGAGGATGCTACTAGAATAAATAAAACCCAAAGATCAAGTCCCGCAATAAATGTAGTGCTTCTTTTTTTTGCACACAAGAGGAACATTCTCCATTTATTAAACTCTTCGAGAGAAGGTGAGAGAGACCTGCAAAAAAAAAGAGTAAAAAAAAAGAGTAAAAAAAAAGAACTCATGCTACGATTGCCACAACACATCGCCCATTTGTTTACTATAAACTCTAACGTTATGCAGGGAATTATGAATTATGCAGGTATGCATTCAGTTTCCAGCAGATCGTAGTTCTTCTTCGGCGCCCGTATCTGAATAATTTCTTATACATGACCTATTCACTGGAAACGGTAACCAGCGTATAAATCGCAAAAAAAATTTTACTCTGTTTCCCACCCATGGCCCATAGAACATATTCAAAATTCCAAATGCATTGAAATAAAAACTTGGGCGCCTATCGTGAGTGCTAATACTGATCTAATGGTAAGTGCTAATACTTATTGTTAGAATATTACACATTATTAGAAAACAAAAAATATTGAACAACAGGCCACGGGCACGTATATTGAAAATCCATTGACGGTTTCTTTCTGCGAAAGGAGCGTAAGCCCGTGCCCGACCAAAACCTCACAAGGAACAGTATTTGTATTTGCATTGTTATTACATACTACGCACGTCATTTTCTTATGAGGATGCTACTAGAATAAATAAAACCCAAAGATCAAGTCCCGCAATAAATGTAGTGGTTCTTTTTTTTGCACACAAGAGGAACATTCTCCATTTATTAAACTCTCTGAGAGAAGGTGAGAGAGACCTGCAAAAAAAAGAGTAAAAAAAAAAGAGTAAAAAAAAAGAACTCATGCTACGATTGCCACAACACATCGCCCATTTGTTTACTATAAACTCTAACGTTATGCAGGGAATTATGAATTATGCAGGTATGCATTCAGTTTCCAGCAGATCGTAGTTCTTCTTCGGCGCCCGTATCTGTCCATTGAAACTGCTTCAGCTAATAAGCCCAAATAACAAACTTAGTTATGTTGCCGAAAAGTATCCCTCGCTCAACCAAAAGTCCGCACTATTCACGATTCCCAATTCACATCGGTACCCTGAAAGGTTTCTCCGTCGTTCATACTATATGTTCGCACACATGAATTGTATTAGTGCACATTGCCGGAAACTCAGAGATAATCCTCCCTTTCATATGAAAGGTGAATATAAGTGAGTACTTCTTAGGAAATACTCATAGTAATAGTGTTTTTCTCAATGGTCTTTGTATGACTATGTGTCTTTCAAAATTACTGAAGTTGTAAGAAAATTTGAGAAAGGTCACATTCTACTGGATAAATTGTGCTTGTGATAAACCAGAAGCAGAAGATTATCTCGGGAGTCTTCCTTGAATGGTAAGGTCCATTCCAGGTAACCGCTATTTTTGATTCTTCCATCAGATGGTTTAACACCACAAACAATATAGAAACGATATAAACGTATTTAGTACAACCTCATTTGCGGGTAAAAAGTCCAGTTGACCCGTGGTATTACCCAGTAATCTACCGATATTATGACATGGATGCACTATAGGAATTTAGCAGTTTTTAGGAAACCTCAACTCTCACCGAAACTGTAAAATTGCAATCTACTACTACGGCATAAACTACAAATTAATTGATAAACGAACTTATTTTCTGTCAACAAATTAATAGATCTATGAGCATGTCATGAGGGTCCATGGACATAGGAATCGGTTTTTCTTTTGCGAACAGAAACAACATCCTCATCTCCCATTGTATCGGCTGTTCTGCGCCCCACTATTCGAAACATTTTGGGAGTAGTCGAAGAAAACCGGTTACCTGAACATTCACCCCGGCCCATTCATCATCCCTCTCGACATCTGATTTCCCTCGGATATACGTGGAACCTGCAAGTGGCTGCACGGAACGGAATTATATTTTATCGTCTGCGTCCTATGTGATCTCCATCTCCATTTTTCAAAAATTCTGTGTAGAACACTCCGGCTAAACTTTGATGGCCGATCACTTTTTTTCCGCTTTCGATAAGCGCCAAATTTTCCGATATTCCTTTTCAGCGCATCAAACTGATCAAACTCTATCATGGTATACATAAAACAACAAAAATCGAAGCTGTGGTTCATTCCTTCTCAATAAACAATTCTGTAATTTTCATTACAACAAGCCGATTTTCTCAACAACAGGGCGAAGTAACAAAATGGACCTCCTGACCCTAACCCGAAGACGTCGAGCAATTTGTCATCTGGAACTCGTCGCCTACTGATCAGGACCTCTGCGGAACATGCCATAAGCTAACATTGAATCTGTATTTTCACCCTTGAATAAAAAGGTGCGCGCTCTCGAAGAGTAAAATAATTTATAATTTATAACGCATAATATGCAGAGCGAAATGCTCTTATCACTGAATCACAATTTTTGTACCGAATACGAGTTTCTAACCTCGATAATTAGTGGGATTGTTAGTACAAACGACATCAAAAATCAAATAACCATTGCAATTCCTTTAAAATATTGTTTTTATTGTAAGTTTTAATTGGATATGTAGCTTCCTCCACACAAAGTTCCAAAAAAGCGGTGGAGTACATAATTAATGGAAATACAATTAGTGAAATTCCCCAAAGGACCTAGCTCAAGTCTAAATACCGTAAGGAAAAAAATCTTGTAGCGAAAACAACAAACTTGCAAATATTTTACTTCCATGCGAATAGCAATGGAATGGGGAACTTTGATTCTAGATGAACCGTAAAATACTGCAAGAAGTGGTTTCTTAGCGAATGTAAGAGAATTGTTCTGCACCGTATCTATATAGAGTATTATATAGCGTCGTACAAATGACTACATGGCGCAGTCTTTTCTGCAGCGCTCAACCATTTTCCCTGATAAATACGGTGAATTTGAACCATGCCATGGGTGTAGACACCCATATTAAAATAGATTTGGAAGAACTCTTATTTTTGTCCTTACGCTTGGTGGCTATGATGTGAACTGTGATGGACAATTCTCTGCTGAAAATCGTTGTCTTATTTCTAGGGTTCGCTTTTTTATGTTTTTATTTTAAACGTCATTTAGTTAATCTTTACCCGGTTATTTTATCTACTGTTATGTAATGAAATATGAAATTGCGACAAATAGGATTATCTTTTATGCGGTCTCCTTCCTTCCTTTTGCCAAATTGGATTTAACTATTATTATACGTACTGGCGAAAAGGTGCGCATTTGAAGATTATAATTTAATACAGAGAACAAAGTTAACGTGGTGCACACACAACGTAAAATTTCAGCTCACTGATCGCTGGTTTATATAACGGTAAAGATTACAAGCGTGACGTCTTGTTAGGGATGGGTTCACTTAAAGTCGCACCCTTTTGAATTATTGATATTGATAATATAGCCGATAATAGTCACAATATGGAGAACTGCATTCTGTTATCGATGCTACTCGCGGCAGGATCATGCTCAAAGCTAAGCTACCTCACATTTATAAAACAACTGGAGCCCTGGCAGGGCAACGGTACCCCAGCGAGATAGAGTCATAAGCGGAAGTAGTGTGATAAGCCGGCTATAGATGCTAAAAAATGCAGTCCTTTTAATCTCCCTCTGTCTATCAAAACTATTTCCAAACCTCTAGCCTTATAACGCAATTTCCGCCTATATGGGGTGCCGTTGCCCTACAGCCTACATCTACGGTACGCCGGTTGTTTTATAAATATGCTGTTTCTTAGGAGCTGAGCATGCTTCTGCCATGGGGAGCAGATAACTTAATCTAATTTACGGTATTGTGACCATTATCGGCCATAGTTTCAATATAGAATATTCAAAAGGTTCAATTGTGACGTAAATGTGGCGTAATCACGTAAAGACAATGAGAAACTACACAAGGAAAAAAGGCTTCCAATACCAAATCTGCCAAATCTTTCCTCTTACGTATGTAAAATCTGAAGATAGACAGGCGCCCGAAACCAGAAACCACATGATGACTTTAACTAAATTCGTTCTTGAACGGAGAATAACTACAATTTTTAGCGTAATCGAAAATTTGGCATGCTAATCGACCTATTTGCGTTGTAGTTTTAAAACATTGAGCACTAAGGCATTTGTCATTTCGACGACATAAAAATCCTCTGACTATGTGCGCAAAATAGACGATGATATGTATATTTTAATGATAAGGGATGTGAACACATAACTCCAGACCCTGGCGAGCTATACTCGACAATTAGTCCTCAATGTCAGTATGTGTCCTTCATAAAATTGCAATGGCGCATAAAGTACACGAGAACGACATTGTCCAGCATTCCTTTCAAATTCACTGTTTTCAATGAACACATTTTGATATGCTTTTATCAAAGTACGCATCGTATTGGAACAATGCCAACAGCAAGCATGTATATTACTTGCTCCAACAAACCGTGAAATAATGCAATATGATCTTTGGTGATACCGTAGTTTTGTTTTTGTAAAATAAACGCACGCATGTCATGCTTTATTGTAATAAAATTCTAAATTATTTAAAGGGCTCATGAGAAAAAAGTTCAGGGAAACTTCAGGGAAATTATCGTGAAAACCGCATTTACGGCAAAAGCCGGCAGAGTTATTCGCCTGCGAACTGTTCCAGGAGGTCCCGCAGTCAGGAGCGGAAAAATCGGTTTTACGCTTTTTAAACGCCATTTCCTTTCTTTCTCGCTACAGTAGGGTGGGGCTGTCTGGTAAGCATACACAGGGCGCGCCCGAACTACGGTACTCCGATGATCCAAAAGTAATTCAATTAATGATCCAAAAGTAATTCAAGATTGGTGGCCGAAATGCAATCGGCTAGCCATAGTACGCCCATGGACATTTACCCTGTTTACACCGAGCCACTTATATTCCTCAACAGGCAAAAATATGCATATTTCTAAATGAAAATGGTCCCCAAAGACTAAACGTCCACGGGCGTACCGTGGAGAATTGGAGAGCCGACGCCAATCTCGAACTTTCTTGTTCGGAATTCCGTATCCCGATCACAACATTAACAAATGGCTTCAGGGCCCGACCCTTTAACTGGCTTCAAAAGTAGTAACTCATTATTATTGAAATATCATAAGAATAGTGGGTAAAGTTAATTCAAGCGAAAAGAGAAATAATGAGCAAATCCTATTTTGAGCGATGTCTTCGTGACTTTGAAATAATGCTCGTTTTCGCCATATTGTATGGCTGAACAGGTTCTTTAGTTAACTTTTCCGATTAATTATCATTTCACATCGAGATATATGACGTGTGACATCACGATTGGAAGCTTTTTGCGCACTATCTATTGAAATACTATGTACCTTGATGCAATGACCTCTGTGTAATACTGCATACACAAACCCTCGTTTATATTTATTCGATAAATAGTTTGTGATACAAAAATCCATGAATAATTATTAGGTGAAACAAGTAATTACTACAAAGACCCGTAGTAAGATTTCCGGTTGGTTTTCAATAGAAAATCACGAATAATAACTGGGGACAGCTTTTGGATTCTTATTGAATGAAGAGTTCTTATGCACAAGAATCGTAACACATTTTACAAGCTTTACGAAGGAATTTGATACTTCCGGTTTAGTTGAAAGAACATGTTCAGTTTCTAATATCTCATGGAAAATCTGAACTTATTTAATAATAACGAGATCATACTACAGTAGATCACACGGCCCGTGTGTGGGAACCTAATGCAAAGTTGGAAGGATAATGAGCAATAGCTTGTGAAAATTATTCTAATTGTGTGTGGGAAACTGTGGCATCCGGCTACCCTTAATTACAAATTAGTGAAATAAATTGAATTTCATAGCTAATAGGACATTGTTAGGAAATTCGGAATGAGACTGTCCTTAGGCAGTAAGGAAAATCGTTGAGATCGTAACAATGGTATTAAAGTTATTGAAGTTAGACACCCTGATCGTGAAAGCTCTATATAAGGAAAATGTCAAAATTTATTTTCTAGTTGAAAGATGAATTAGCAGAATTGTATTATTAGTATGATGATCAATATTACTAGGGGTATCTATCGTTTTAATTGTTCGTTAAATGTTTGAATCGATTGAGTAGCGTTTGGGGGAGGTTGATCACCCCAAGAGACCCGCTCTTGTTATTTTGAAGTTGTTGCTCTCGTCTGGCTGCCAATTTCTTAGCGAAGCGGACATTTAGCTGCGGTGCAGAGTTGTAACGCTTCAATTCTGCTGCTGACGTATCACTGCACACGCTCCCTCGTGATATTGACGTTCGTTGGCTTGAAGCTAAATATTGGGACATATTAATTTCCTGTGGCGTCATCATCCGAAATCAATAGTAAGTGTTACAGTGCTCGATTATCCTATTATTGTTAAAGGTCTTATCCGAATATTAATCGCGACTTATATATGCTATACATAACCATGTTTCTGACGTGTCTAGACACAAACGCATGGAATAAAGTACATAGTAAGAATTGTTCGCGCTTTGTAAAAAGAAAGTAGGCAAAAGGCTAAAGCATCGTGCGAGTACCATTGTTGAGGAGTTGTAATGTGAATTTGTACGAGTTGGTGTACGAATATTCATATGAACTAGTTACTAAGCTAGGAACTAAGTTGGCAATGATAATTATAAACAAATAGTGGATGACACATAATGTGTAACTTGAAATAAATACCTGGTGCGCACGGTGACTCGACTTGTGGTTCTTCGATCTTGAGCGTTTGCATAGCTAACATCATGGGACCTCGGATTGCTGAGATAGCTTTGAACCCTTCCTTGGTTTTCTTTTGAACGGTCGCTTTCAATTGCTCTGTGCTGGCATGCATCTGGCGATTCATTGGGAAATGGTCCAATGGTACTTCGAAAATCATTTTGGTTATCTGAAAAAACATAAATTGTTGTGAGTGTATAATCAGTCCAGGTACAGTACGGCGGAAAATAATTAGGCTGGTCGGTTACGGAAGCTTTTCGCAAATTTTTTTTTTAATAAGGACAGTATGAGAGATAGGTTGTTTGTCTGATGTGTGTAATCAAGCGGCACAGCAACAAACGTTAAATTATAATAACAAACTTGCGAACAACAAGGCTGTAGGGGAGCGAAACCTCATATACGAACATAACATTAATACGACCGTATGACTTGCCAAACTTGCTTGATCTATAGGGCCTATTGGTCCTGCGAGAAGCCCTTTTATATACCGCGGGCCCAATATTGGGCCCGCCTCCCAGGGCAATTATTGGGGGTGGATTATCAATTTGGACACAATTTTTTTTTACAAAAAAGTGGACTCATATTCGCATGGGAAAAAAAGTTGCCGCCCCCAACGCCACAGATGCTGAGTTGCTTTTTCTTGGGTAATATGTAAAAAATTGCCTAACATTGGATCAAGCCACACATGTTAATAAATTTATTGTATGTGGGATTTCTCTGTTGTAAGTGTTCTCTCACAATTAGAATACAATTGCAAACTGTTAATACAAAGGGAACATTGATCATTTCGTACAAAACTTCATCAATAACTTGAAAGCGATCAAACAACCACTGCTTTCGTTTTACTGTCACCTTTGAATGAAAATCTCAAATGGTCTGGTTTTGTTTTTGTTTGTAAAAGAAACAGGTGAGATCAATGGGTATCACTCGTTCTGCCAAAAAAGCGCATCAAGAATAACAAGGTGGAATAAAACTAATGTCGACCAACATGAAGAACCCTAAGGTATGGCGTTTCACAACGCGCGTGCTTATAATATTTGCTTATGTCTGTTTTGAAATATAACCTACCAGCCGATCGAAGAGCCCTACGGGCTCTTCTCCGACTGGAGGAATCGGCCTTCGGCCGATTGTTACCCTATTTAAAAAAAAGGAATTTCTTGAAACGTAAAAAAGATGTTCATTTACGTTTATGTGGAAACGTATAATATGGTTCTGGACTTCATGCAAATTTGCAAATTTGATATTGCAATTGCTCTTCTATCTCCTATAAGATCCTCCTCCCAAAAGCTAGCATAGCTCAACAGGTAGAGCGTTGGACTGTGAATCGAGAGGTTGTGGGCTGCTGTGGGTTCGAATCCCGCCAGCGGCAATGATTTTGTATGCTCTTTCGATCGAAAAATTTTCTTTATGAAGGGATTTCGTTGTGCACATAAAAACAAACCCGTGACAAACTCTTCTTCTTTATATAATAAGATAGCTAATATAAAAGGGTAACTGTAGCCTAATTTGCATACCGATGTGCGTTACGGAAATGCAAATTTTCGACAAGTGGTATAAAAAGAGTGTCGCAGCTCAATGTCGAAGTATGCATATGCAATTGTTTCTTATTATGGGAATTTCTTATGATACATTTGAAACTTTGTATAAAAGTATGTCCATACTAAACCAATCATATTTCCATGTAAGTCGCCTCAGGCGGCGTGAGCCGACTGGTAGCTAACATCTCCGCATATTTTCTTATGAAATGAGCTATTGTGTTACGTTATCACATAATGCATCCTCGCGAAACACACACCCTCCTTTATAAGAAGTTGTAGTTTCCAGCTTCCAACAAATTTCATCACGTCGTGGACACTACAAACCAAACATGTTTTGAGTACTAAAACTTATTGTTAGTATTGTAACTCATGTTCTACCACTTATATTGTTTTCTATGGAAAGAACGGTGCACCTTAATTACAAAGAAAAGTTTATCGATTAATAGGGCTTCCCTTAATTAGCCGGATTAGACATTAGACACAACAAAGGAGAGAAACTAAGAGTGAAAAAAGCATAATGATTCACAAAGCATTAGTCGGAAGGACAACAGCACATGATAGGAAATGAAAGAAATATAAACACAACTAGTTGAATGAACTTTAGCCGTAAAAATCTCTGGCAATGGGTGGGAAACGCAGTAAGGCTTTACAATGTTGCCCTTGTGAGGAAATATTAAATATTCGTAACCATGTAAATAATACAATACTCTGTATCCAGTGCATGCTCTATTTTCTGAACAAAACATGATATATAGTTAAAAGGCAGTGCGCCACCTACCTTTTCTTATCTCGAGGAATATCTTATCATTTCAATATATATTTTTGCACAAGAGTTAAATCCATTTCGATAACCTATAGATAGCAAGTAGCTTTATCAAAATAGGTTACACATCATATAAAGCAAACTTCGTTAAGATATTATGTTATCGCATAGGCCATAGAAAAAAAATTAAAACTTATCTTATCTTGAAAAATTGAACAAAAAATTCTACTGTCATGATTTTGTTTATTTATTTCCGCAATACATTGAAAATGATAAGCAAACACACGAAGAAGGGCAAAACAATAATTGTATAACCAAATATACACTGCAAGCACTCTAGTGCGTGTTGCCCATGTTGTTTACTGACTAGTTTGCAGTAGTTTGCTAGTGTTCCTGGAAGTACTAGTTGGTAGTTTGGTGCAATACACCGTACAACTGAGTTTGTGTACTTGAGCTGTTTATGCACATTACAGTAAGAGTAAAGTCTAACAATAAGAAACAAATCCATGTGTTATGCTTTGTCCCTTTGTCGACTAAGAAGTGACCGGCTAATCTCAGGTTGTGAAAGATATCTTCCCGTATGAAAAGATGTGACTACAACTACACGGAACATCTTTTCTAACAATCTTATTATATAAAGGAGAAGAGTTTGTCACGGGTTTGTTTTTATGTGCACAACGAAATCACTTCATAAAGAAAATTCTTTGATCCAAAGAGCGTACAAAATCTTGCCGCTGGCGAGATTCGAACCCACAGCAGCACACAACCTCTCGATTCGCAGTCCAACGCTCTACCGGTTGAGCTATGCTAGCTTATCATAAGGGTAACACTCTGCTCTAGATAAGCACTTTCAATGGCAAATTTGCATGGTAGCATTAGTCGAGTGGAGATCCAAACTGAGTATTATACGTTTCCACAATCAGAGACGTGTGAATGTGTGGGAGGAGAAAGAGACGAGAGTTAACTTTTTACATTGTAGCAATTCTTTTTTTAAATAGGGAAACAATCGGCAGAAGGCCGATTCCTCCAGACGGAGAAGAGCCCGTAGGGCTCTTCGAACGGCTGGTATAGTATAGAAAAGGTAGAACTAGCTGAATACAACACAATATAATGTTTTTCTTCCTTTGTTTAAAAAAAAAACACATTTCACACTATAAATATGGGAGAACTCTTTCCACATCTTATTAAGAAAGTGATCTATTGAACTTATGTCTTTTAAGAAAGTCCCAGAATATAAATACTGGACGTACAAAAGAAAATAACGCAAGAAAGAAGGCGTGGGATGATTTACATCATTCACTCCGTCACGTGCGTATTTTCAAAAGACAACTACAAAATTTTGTCATTATATTTTTTAATCTGCTTTTGTAATTTGGCAATCCAGACATGTTTTCGGTATATTGAAAGCTCAGAATCTCAGAAACTTTCCAGAGGATTTGTTTATTGTTAGTAGAATGTTTTGCAGTATGTAATGATAGTAATATGTAACATTTTGCTGTCCTCATTGCCAGTCATGGAATCCGTATAAAAACAGTGTGTGAGCCCCACGCATCTAAGAGGATCACGTAAATGTCAGCTGATTGCAAGGAGTTGTATTGATATGCTGATTTGGGTACCATTAATTGTCTTGGTTTTTGTCTAGACAAACTAGTACTTACAGGTTTATCTAAAAAAAAACAGATTCGAAGTGATATAACGGTTGGTTTTTGAAACGTATACTGGACAACTACATTCCCATATGTTTTATGCAAATGAATATAATTAGACTAAAACATGCGCAGTATCGTGCAGTTATTTACATGCTCTACATGGGAAAACAGCATCCAAATTGCATTACAAAAACAGGATGACCTACCGCTTTAAAATTTTGGGTCAAGCATTCCAGGATGTGATGGGGTTTCCATGTTTGCGATTCGCACTTGCGAAAATGACAAACCGCTGTCCATCTTCAAGTCGATGTAAATGACATGGTCCCGCAGCGATTTTGGATCTAGTATGGATCTATTTCAAAATAGTACGGATCTATTTCAAATAGTAATGGATCTGATACACTTTCGCTGCAGGACCATGTCAACGTGCGATTCGCATGGGTTACGGTAGGTAGTTGACATGCATGTAAAATGACTCGAACATGGACAGCGGTTTGTCATTTTCGCAAGTGCGAATCGCATACATGGAAACCCCATAACTAAAATATACAAATTAACTTATGCTCACAATACTCTGAACCTCGGACGCGCAGCGCAGCAATGCATTTGCGCGGACGCCGAATTGCAGGAGCGCGTCCGCGCAAAAATGTTGCTGCACTGCGCGCAAACGGACCACGTGCATGCACAATGCCTTCCCCTGGCACCCTTTTCGCACTTTTCCCTCCTATTAAAACCACATAAAAACCAAATAAAAACCACAAAAAAAGGAATAAATTAGTTTATTTGCGTAAATAGTCTTAACGCAATATAATAACAAACTAAAACATAAATATAGTAACCAAACAAACTTATATTCAATGAGGGGCGTATGGTGACAACTATCAATTCTGTAGGAGCCTTAATTGTACCGGCTGGCGCTAGGAATAAGTAAATAAAACAATATGTTACGAGATATATAAATAACACCTAACTAAAATATCAAAAAGTACGTAGCTGCAGGATAAATAAACTCTAACCATAGAACGATAGAAAATATAACACGCAGAGATTACAAGGAGTTCGTACAGGGTAACTAGTGCGTTGCTGAAGAAAAATAAGGCTAAAAAAAAAAAAAAAAAAAAAAAAAAAAAAAAAAAAAAAAAAGGAATTCCAATGATTGCCAGTGTCAATGGGGCAAAATAAATCCTCTTCCTACTTGTGCAACCCAGATCAGAGTATAAAACTATAGAAATTAGATTAGATGTATAAATCTAGCTGGATTAACATAGGGAAAATGTCGTAGTAGACCAATCTGATAATCTAACTGTAATAACCAGCAATCTGATAATAAGCTCCGGATGCACATTATACTGGTGCTATTTAATAAATGAGTCTAGCAAATAAAAACTACTGCTAAATTAACAATTCGCAGGATAACATATTCAAATGATACTGATGTAGCGGGGACAACACAAGTGGCTCGAACTTAACAATATCGCTAATAAAACAATGAAATTTTTAATCATCGAGCGCTCACAACAAGTCAGGAGTGACAAGGTTTGTTGAGCAGCTCGGAAACCTCCAGTATTGCTCCTCGAACGGACTCCTACCGCATCCCAGTGAGAGTTTTCAACGCCCATTCCTCATTCATGAGTTCTGTGGTTATTCCTTTGCCCATCCACAGTCAAAAACTTCGCAAATAAACCTGAAAATAGAAAGAAACACTACTTAATTACACAACTTAATTACTGTTTATCTTATTTAGTGTCACTCAATAGAGTATCTAGTGACCCTCAGTTATTATATAAGCCTAGACCTACATAATATCACAAGCTACATACTACTACATTTAAATAATATTATAATAAGGGCGTCTACGCTATAAAGCAAATAAGCCCTTATTACCTGTTGAATGTAGATTGCACTCGTCTCCAACAGAAGGATTTGTTTGCGACCTAAATTGAATACATTGTCGCCCAAGATAATGGCTTTTAACATAAATATTTTGCACAAATTCGGCACGGCTTAAGTTATACGCAAAAGCAACTATGGAGTTAGATACCTAATAACAACATACAGCAGCACATACCTAATAAAACCATTTCAATTGATCCATCCGAGCAGGTCTTCTGGAAAACCATTCCTTGGGGAGCATCTGCAGCGATTTTTGTAGCCACAATTAAACCTAAAACTTTGAGAATGCAAAATCTTGAGGACATATTTACCATTTGATCTCCCCGAAGAACTGCGTTGATTGCTCACTGAGGAGATTAGAGATTAGAAAGCGAGAGTAGCAAGGCAAAATACAGTATTTCCCTGTCAGGCAATCGAATGGTGACCCTACCAGGGAAGCTGGTGAATTCAACCCTTGCAGCTGGCATAAAGAAACACAGAACGATGGGGAACGCTTAAATAAACACTATCCAGAAGATGGGATTGCACGAAGACTACATAAGTAAATAGGGCGAAGTATTACAGAAAATACACTACCTGGACGTCATGAATTTGTGCAATCGCCTTAACAATGGGAGGCCTGTGATATCCATTGAAATCTAGAACATTTGTGACTGCAGAAATAAATAAAATAAGCAGTTATGCGAAAGGGCTTATGGCGTCTCATAGCCAAAAAAAGGACAAAACCGGCACTTGCTTACTAAGCACCGTCACATTTTAGAGCTTTTAGAGCTTTCATTTTAGAGCTTCTTGTGCCCAAGTAGTAGCATTTGCTTATCAAATAATTACACAATGCAAGCACACTTGATTGTCTAATGCCTTTATATTGAAGAAACTATAATACATACCTACTGGAACATGTACCGTGGTGCATTCGAAGCGCCGATCGAGGAACCGGTCCGTCCATAATGAGAAGCCATCTACTTAAAAAAATGTATGTATAATGCATAACAGCACAAAAAGGATATGAGCGCACTCGGGCAACATTCGTGGCAAACGCTGGACGCCATAAACTGGAACAATTTGCTGTAACTTTAACGACACACTAACAGTAAAGTTAAACATAAGAAGTAAACAATACCAACACAGTTTAACAAAATGTACTCCAAAAATCAGTTCGAAAGAAAATTTGTGCACTCTCTGTGCACTTTTGCGCTCTCTGTCCGCACTTTGGCGGCAAATACAGTATGCTGGGTACGGTACCCCGCGCATGAAATAGAAACCCGAATTTACCGCGCACCTACCCGCGTACTTTGCAAACTGCGCGGAACGCGCCAAAGTACGCGCGCGTTCACAAAAGCGCGGCTAGCTACGCGTGCACTCCAATTTGCGCGGCTGGCTACGCGTGCACTCCAATTTGCGCGGCTAGCTACGCGCGCGTCTGCGCGTCCGAGAACGTAGTAAGTGAGCTCGAATTTGGGTGGATTCGTTACTCTAATCATACTATTTTACATATAAGGATGCAATTATTCAGCATACGTTTCCAAAACCAGCTCCTATACCGCCTTAGAGATATTTGGTCATCCGGCTGCAATATCCGTGTATCCGATCCACATCCAGTGTACCTTCATGGTGCTTCAATGTATGGTAAAAATTGCGGATTTTTGCTTCCAAGTATGGCTGTATGGCAAGTGAGGAGCATTTTCTAGCATGTGGCCAACTTTCAAAGGCGTATGCAACATCGTACACGAGATGCACATTTGATACTTGGAGGCAAAACGCACGGTTTTTGCCATACATTGAAACCGCATCACTATGGTTAAAACAATTTCGCACTGAGTAAGCGTGATTAAAGATTCTAAATATTATCACCATGTGTGTTATTTGGACAGATTCAACAGAATATTTGAGTCACACTTCATTTCGGTGAACTTGTCTGAAAAAAACCCTAGTATTGTGGCTTCCATAGTGAGACTCCTTACACATTTTGTCCAGCTAAGGTGATCATTTCAAACAGATCAAAACGTTGAGGCCACTATTGCAAAATGTCCTTTCGTCTCATTGTTTAATAGGATTATCTCCTTTTATCTCTCGTTACGTTGGGATATTTATATGTCAAGACCTTCTTTAGACATATACTACCATTGCATTTTATCTCCAAAAATGGAAATATCAGATAGGATAGGGCACTTCCCATTATAGATTCCCCTTATTTTTCACAGGCAAATTAACAAAAGACATTCTATTAGAAGGATTAAGTTATAATTGTGGGAAAACCATAAATACTATAAGGAGGAAGCTACAAAATGGCACGTTTTCCTTTTTCATTGTTTCTTTTTTCGAATCTATGTCTATATGCCATGCCATTAGCAGGGGGGCAGTGGGTTAAATAAAACCAAAAGTGTGATATTTTCTTAGATAAAACAAAGATGCAAGGTTAGGCAATGTTCTATCTTCGTCAAGAAACATTAGGCTGGGGAAAATCCATGAGCGACCTGATAACTTTTGCCTCGAAAACTAATAGATTGATTCACTGCGGCCTTGTTTCCCAAATATGCATACCCTTGAAGTGAAATCCTCCACAATGAGCCGGAAATTGGGAAAGAAAAAAACATCAATAATATTTAAAATAGCACCCATGAGCGTTAAAATAGGGTCAATCTAGATTAAACAATAAAAGATATGTTTGCCTTCAAAACGCGTTCGGGAACGTATGTTACCAGTTGATAGGCATGGCTATGACAGCACGGGACCAGTTCACTGTTGCTTAACATCAGTTTGAGCACACTCCAAACAAGTATGGGAGTATAGCGGCAAACGAAAACAATCATACGTGAACGAAGGTGTTCCCGATTTTGTTTAGACTGTTTGGAGAGATGTGTGGGTCCCCGAAATAATTACGAAACGCAACAATTTTGTGCTCGATAGCCTACAACCTACAACGCCTTACCAACAATACATCGATTGTTAGTTTACGTCTTCAAAAAGTATGTGGAACTTGCTGGTGCAGAAACAGTGAAAACCGCACTAGAACATTATCTACCTCCGTGAACTCGAATGCAGTCACATACAGCATGCATATGTACCAAGCTCGCCAAATACCTCTGCTAAGCATGACACACCTACAGATTTGAAAAAATTCCGGAGTACGGTTTGATACGCAGAAACAACATTGTTACGATAATCCGTGTCATTTCTTGGTTGCCGATCTTTCACCGAATAAATAGATAATTGAGTTTTTTGTAATACATTTTGTCTATAATAATATCCTCTTTATAGGCGTACTGGCCTTTTCTCATAAACTTAATCATTTAATTGAGGTTCATTTTTGAGTAAATGCGGTAAATTAAACTTCGACTAGATTTTCGTTTCACTTGTGTGTTGCTCGTGCAAATTATGGAGTTTACGTTTACGGAACGAAAACCAATTAGATAAATTAATTTTGAATACGGTAACTTCAGAGAAATTTAGAAAAATATAGGAAGCAATTAACTGGTTTGTATAATAAGCTTCCTCGAAATGAAGGGAAATTACGGAAATTGAAAATAACAGCGGGAAATATTTGTTCGAATATTAAAGTCAGTGTAGTATTAGATGCTGGAATGCGATACAGAGGGTTTATGCATCGAAAAGTAAAAACATTTGTTTTTCAGAACGGGAAGGTGTTATTCAGTGTAATTCACATACCGTTAGGCATAATTCACCCATTTTTTTTCAGGACAACAATCTCGAGGATTATTATATAGTTGGATTTACACCAGCATTTTCCATAGGAAATAATTGTCGAACATCCCCTGTCCGCCTCGTGCACACGGTTTCTGTACTGAACAAATTGAGCATAAAATAATTTACGGTAAACTCTCGACTAGATTCTTACAATTAGACGAGTATATTGTAACCAGACGGCTGTCGCCGTCTGAGGCGACTTTTCTATATTTCAAGGGAAGGTTCAAAATGCAGGAACAATGAGCACATCTACATGAAACGTTTGCATCGTATACCGAAAAAAATCATGCAATAAGCTTCGATTTCGCCTTTTTAGACTGAACTCTGATCTTCTTTTATGGCCTTTCGATATTCTAATTTTCGCTCCGTTCACACAAACAAAGAGTAAACTCTTCTCATTTATATAATAAGATTTTTATGTTGCATGTTCAGTCCAAATACGTTGAAGATAATACGACGATGGCACGATAACACTGGTAACACAGCTTATCATATAAACAATGTTATATACAGCAAAAAAAATGTCGGATTCAGCCACTCTATTTGCGGGAATTATTGCTGCCAAATAACTATTAATTAAGAACATATGACATAATTTTTTTGTCATCTGGGACAAACTGGTAGTACTTGAGAAAAAAACGGCTTGATCCTTGCTTTTTTTGTTTTCTAATCAAGAAGCCCTTCTCTTGGTAAGCATAATTATTTATTTATCAGACATGGTAAATGTTATCCGTAGTCGAAGGCTGAAGTAAAAGCACTTCTCAAACAAGTAAACGAGTATCAGGATAATCAGGCGGGAGATTCGAATTGCCTTCAGTCATGTCGTTTTGGTTATCTGACAGAATTTGTGAAGCGATGATGTCTACTCTGCTGATTTCTTCAGCGAGTTAATCATATTTGACTCTTTGAACACTGTATTGTTAACTCGCTTGTGACTAGAGCCCAATTAACATTTAAACTTTTGAGGAGCACAACGCTGCAGAGTTTGTCATTATTCACAGTACTATCATAGGATTAAAAGCTCGAAAGAACAAGTATGTTCGGTTGCAAACCGCGTAGTATTTAAGCGCGGAGGTTTTGTAGTCACAATCTCCATTTAATCTTGAAATTAACTTTTTTTTTATGTGTTTTGTATCGGAATTTTACACAAACCAGGAGGAGTTGGCGTAATCGCGGAATAATTCAAAAATTTACTCATTCTACAAAATACCAAAAAAAAAGTAAATTATTTTAGTTCATCATTTGCCAAGAAAAAGCAGCATGAGTCATTTTGAATTTTGATGACATTGACGGGTTTATTGTAAGACAAACATTTATCCTTCCCTTATTTAATACACTGGCACTTGTACAGTAAATCCACGCAATAATGAGTAGGTGTTTATTGAGGCAAATCCGGTATTATTAGGAACTTAACATGCAAATATGTATAATACTAATAAACTGGCTTAATTTCTCTACAAAAAGTGGCAAACAGGATAACATGCAACAAGTCTGACACAGAGTGAATTGCAAACTCTTTACATCATACATACATACATATATATATATATATATATATATATATATATATATATATATATATATATATATATATATATATATATAATATATATAATATATATCTATATATATATGTATATATATAATGGGTTTATCTTCCAAAACACAAGTATTATAAGGTCAGCGCTTTAGTTTGGAGGAATTAATTAATCTAAAAATGCGAAGTCAAATAAAATAACCTATCGTATGCAAGGTAGACTTCAAAGCTAAACATGCAAATTTACAAGTCATTTTGCAAGCCAGCACAAAATTTGCATGCCCACCATGGAAATCAACTATTTTTTACGATCCAAAATTTTGATAGAATTCTTAGTTTTATATTGATTTACTCCTTCCAGTTAAAAGCTTTTGCATTGTAAAGCATGTCTTTCGGAACTTAATACCATCATCTTTCGATAAAAGGAAACCATTCGAGCACTTCATTCTCGTGAGCCTCCTCCTTTAACGTGTGTACAACCGTAAAAAGAGCATAAAAGGAAAATATACATATAAAAGTGCAGTCCATTTTATCATCCGAATCCGCGGAAACTGTGTATTTGCAAGTTTTAAACTGTCACCCCACCAAAATGTACCAATTTTTATTTTCCATCTGTACCTCCGTCACAAATATTGTATACACAGCATTTTTAACGACATTATAGCCAAATGTGTAATTGGCCAATGGCACTAAAATTAAACACAGACACACTAATTAGGTGACAACCATCTCGATTCATTGCCATTTGTCAACTGGAAATTCGTTGTCTGCTGCTCTGGATCTCTGCGGAACAAGCCATACATCTTGTTTTTTACGTGTTGAATATTGTATCTAATTCTGGAAAGATCGCAATTAAATCGTCGACATATGTTTTTCTCACGGAAGTTGGTGATAATAGTTGTGCCTTCAGTCACTTTGTATGCGTAAAACATAATGTCGTGCACTAGCCATCAGTTACTTGTTGGTACTCGCACAACTGCTGCGCCATCTGAAAATTTGTGTCTATTGTAAAAAAAACAAGATGTCACAATACCAAAATGATTATCCTAAACTGTGGTTTAGTGCTCTAGTCGCAAGTGTCGCAAATGCGCAAATGGGACACAGCTACTCTATAGGCAAGACCTTCAGCTACTAATTATAAGTCACCAAAGTCTAGTAGAAAGGTATTTTTCATATATTAAGGTATAAAAATGAAATATTATGACAATTCAATAGCGCGCGCGGAACACCCGAGCTAGAGCGCAGCACACGCCGAGCTCTACTGTAGAAGTATAATGTAAATACCTCGTTTCGACCCCCTGTCGCAAGAATAAAGACACTGATATTCGGAATAATTTTTTTTCACTCACGTGTTTCTTATTTGAGTTTTTTTGTATCTTCGTGAAAACATTGATTAGAATAATTCTCTTCATCATATTATTTGATATACACAGCGGTGTTATTTAATAAATAAATAAAAGAATAAGCAAACCAGTGACAATAAAGACCGCTTTTTTGAAATGAGATACAACATAAGCTCTGTATGGTTTATAGAAGGAAAGTGTGAGCAGAGAGGAGATTGGGCCATGCAGACCAAAGAGTAACATGAAGACATGTCCCAATCCATACCGTTGAACTGAATTTTAATCAGTTTATTTACTTTTTTTCGGGTTACGAGCCGTATATATATATATATATATATATATATATATATATATATATATATATATATATATATATATATATATATATATATATATATTATAGCGAAAAGTTGTTTAAGCATTTGTAGTTTTTGATTGTTCATTTGAACACGTTGGTCAAAAAATACGGAAAGAATATTTACGTAACATTCGATAGAAATCATAGAAACGACTTACCTACTGAGTTAAACACGGCAAATTGTGTGGTGTATGAGACAATTATGTACAAAAGAGGCACGCAAACAGTAGAAAGCGGCAGAAACAGCTGTAATGGGTCAAAATGTGTATGCGCTACAGATACACCAAAATGTGTATCTGTAGCGCAGGCTTCTTCTTTCGTACGCATGTTTCGCTTTGAGGTATCTAGTCGATTCGGAATAGAAATCACCTGATACGCCGCTAAGTGCCTCGAAAACTTCCGCATTTCTTGGGGGGATTTTTTCATAACAACAAACAAACAGAATAAATTGAGAAAGAACGCCGGAGCTGAATGCATGATAATTAGATAATTGTTAACGTGACTGCACAAACTGATCAAGTTGTTGGTTAATAAAAAAAAAACTTTTTGGTCGAATGATTATTTGCGTTCCATTTGGATTTACCTGAAACGACTTGCAGTGCTGTTAGAAATATGTTGTCCATATTCTGACATTATGGAACACTCGCCAAAGATAACCTATTTGAAATAAACAGTCGCCTAAGATTATCTGAATGATCTGGTTGTTTAAGTTTTTCTTTTGTTCCAAATTCAGCAACATTTGGCATTTGCCACTATTTGAGAAAAAATGTACCTAAACTGAAAATTTGATTGTGCTATCGAACGAAATTGACTACTGGCTAACACATATCCGCGATGCGTATCTACTCTTATATTAAAGGCAATCGTACAAAATTAGCATAGGATACATAACATTTGCTCATCATATGCAAATTTTCCAAAGAGGCTAGCATTTCGCTTTAACAATAAAGTGTGAGTCATATTGCTACCGGGGAATTCTCACTAGAGTGCCCCTGAGGCGGTATTCACCACTCCGTTTACCCCTGGAGAAAACTGCCTCTCGGAGAAAATTTACCTAGAAAGCGAGATTATGTCACAAAATTTGCATTCACCACTCACTCTCCTTCCCGAAAAATGCGTTTCAAAAGTTTTGTCTCTAGAGAAATGTTTACCCTTGAGTGGTGAATAGGGCCTCTGGAAGACTTTACCCTACGTCCTAGTATTAGTAATATAACCAATATACAGACATCACAACAACGACATCTAAACTATTAACAATCGTAAGTCTTGTGGAAACAGCCCAGAATATTTACAGTACACATGTTACATTAAAAGAATTTAACATTAAGCGAGTAAATGAAACATTCGTGTTATAAAATAGATACCATGTACAAAGCTAACTGTAGATCATGAAAGTGAAGACATCATATCTTAAAGGAATCGTGATTTACTCCATGGAAACGGTAAGGATATTATAAAAGCATCCGCTGCAAGTAACACACCGAACCTTCAGGGCGCGTACGGGATTGACTTTCCGAAAGAAAGGTCTCGTTCGGGATGGCCATCCCGGAAACTTTCCTAGCTTTGAAGACCGTTTCCAAGACCGTATGCCAAAACGATGTGCATGTTCTTTCAGTTGTTGCTCCCCATTTATGGAGCCACAGTTGTTGCTCCCCATTTATGGAGCCACAGTTGTTGCTCCCCATTTATGGAGCCACAGTTGTTGCTCCCCATTTATGGAGCCACACTTGTTGCTCCCCATGTATGGAGCCACAGTTGTTGCTCCCCATTTATGGAGCCGAGCATTTACCGCCAATACATCTGTCAACCGCAACCGCGCTAAATAAATGCGAAATTGTGCACCAGTGGGCGAACGTATTTTCACCCCGCATATTGAATCCGACTATGAAATCCCTGACTGATCATCATATTAGTCACAAGTTTTATATACGGTAAAAATGCCTTTCGCCAAAGGTAAGAAAGTTTCCAGAACGGCCATACCGAACGAGGATTTGGCCGACTTTCCTTTCGGAAAGTCAATACCGAACCCGACCGCGCGCCCTTATATATCGAGTCTTTTCCCGCAATAAAGCCGCGTTCGAGTTGGGGAAAAGTTGGTGGAATTCCGGAATTCCGCCGTTCGAGTTGGACGGAAAAAACGTGTGTGGAAAAGCAAAAATACGGTAGTGAAATCGTTGTGGGATTATATTTTTAACCACTGCAGGAGCCAAAAATGACGCTTGACCCCGTCGGTTGGGGTTAAATAGCGGAAAAACATTTACCTTTCCGGTATCCCATCTCGAACGATGGAATTCCGGAATTCCACAACTTTTCCCAACTCGAACGCGGCCTGAATAGAGCTCACGCAATTGACGTAAGTGTACAAATGAATTGGCACAGGGAAGACACAAATTACATACATATGTAAGATATGAACCAAGAAGTTACGGTAATTAGAGCGTTCATTATACACACTAATCTATGAGAACTTCCGTGGCAAAAGGGTGTCACATTTTATCATTTGTCCACTTCGTAATAAACTCAAAGTTAAACGAGAGGTAACGAAGAAATTAATTACATTAACAGGTGCTTTTAACAAATGTATTAATTATTCAAGGAAAATTTTTGATATGCAGTTAGAAATAATTAAAAATACTTCAGGGAAACCAAAAAGTTAATATTTTTATTAAATTCGCCGTGTTTCCATCTACTAGAATAAGTAAATCAAGTTTGACAGAAAATTAATTACAACGAAATATTTAGTATTAAAGGGACGCAGTCACTGCAAAATCATCAATTTACTTCCAATTTACTTGGATTTAGTAAAGAATAGAGAAAAATACTTTACCAGACTGCGTCCCTGTAATAGCCTTCGAATACCGCAAGTGGGTCCATGATAAACCTCGCTCTCACTACCGTTGTTTGGGAACTCAAAAGGGCGGAATTATGACAGTGCGTTTGATGCTTTTTTAAAAAAAACAAGACCGCTAACTCCGACTGAGGCCGGCTTTCATGATTTAAAACAATAAGCGGCCCAATTGGCAAAGCATTAGATCGCAAGGTGAGATTTTTTGGGTTCGGGTTCCGCCAAGGCTGTGTATGTAGCGGTTTGGCATTTAGTATATTTGTATATTCGTCTTTGCAGCGTATTGTGAATTTTTACACTCAAACAGACAAGTGTTCGTTTAGCTATATTTAACCATACGTATCGTTTTATTTGATTTCGAGATTCAAGCGAATAGGTTGAGGGGTGTCGATTCCATGTGTGACTTGTGTGAGTGATGGCTTCACGTGGGTCGGAGCCACTGTTGTCAGAAAAATCGATTTAATATGGAGTAATACAGCTCGTCGGTAAGGTTTTACCAAAAGTAGTATAGTCATCGGTACAACTGTCGGCGAGCAGACGGAGCTGATAGAAAACAGCACGTTCAAAACTAAATGAACAGGTTATTTGTATCCATACTCGTGCATGAGAGAGAGAAAGAGAGAGAGAGAGATAGGAGTGAAGAGATAAAGAGAGGGAGAGGGAGAGAAGAGTGAAGAGATAAGGCGAGTGAGGGAGAGAAGAGTGAAGAGATAGAGAGAGAGAAGGTAGGACTTGTATAATATCCTTCACCCGAAATGACTATAATTTAACGTTTTGTCTGAAATGCAAAAGTATTTCAAGAACATACAGTCGTAATAAAGAAGCACTCTCAAATTGGCGAGAATCAAAACAGACAGTGCTACAATAGGCGCTCCGACACATAAGAAATAAACAGTGGTCTGAAAATAAACGTGATTTTAGTGGAAATAAAATAACTTCGCAATGCTGAAAAATTCGTAATTTTACTTCGATTACCAACGTTATCAATACCAATTTATTTTAAAACTACCTCAGGGAAGGCAACTTTCGCGAAGTGGATTCATAAATAGTACGAAAAGAACCCACATGTATGCACATTGCAATATACAACGATCTGTGCATCTTCATCGTTTTTGTGCTCATCAACCGTAATTTTGCCTGCATTTTTCTCAGCAGGAGTATATTGTAGACTATGATAGCAGATGATATATAAAGGGCATACATTCCAATTGGAATAAGAGTGACAATCAGATCCCAGTCGCTAATAAAACCACACATAGAAGTGTCATTCCGTTGGATGAAAACCATTGAGTTGTTCTGAATGGTGAAATTCAGAGCAGTTCGCATAAACCCAATATTGTCGAGTGCGATGGCTCCGGTTCAAAAATCAATGGATAATCGACTTAGAATTTTGGAGCTTTGTATCCCTCAGAAGGAGTCAGGTGTATAAAATGCAGTATCAGAAGTAGGTTTGACGGGACATTGACTTCATCCCTTAGGGAAACTTGTGCACTTTAAAGAGATAGGTTCACCTTGCATTGCACCTTTTTTATAATTTATATTGACAATATGCCCTATGAAGGTCAAAATGCGAAAATTGCAGTAAATTTCCTTTGCTCCCCGTAGTAGGAGAGCTTGCTCAAAAAGCTAAACTACCTCGAATATATAAAACAATTGGAGTACCGCAGCCATGGTAAGTGGGAAATAGCGTAGCAGGGCTGGAGACGCTAGAAGATACAGGGCCCTTTTTCTGTCTATCACAACAATCTCTGCACCTCCATCCCTGCCACGCTATTTCCCATTTAGCTAGGCTGCGGTACTCCAATTGTTTTATAAATTCGAGGTAGTTTAGCTTTTTGAGCAAGCTCTCCTCCAACCCCGGGGAGAAAAGGTAATTTTATGTAGTTTTCGCATTGTGAAGGTTCTCGGCCATACTATCAATAGAAAGCATTCAAAAAGGTGCAAATCCAAGTGAACCTATCCCTTTAAAGGATGGCAGTCACTTCAAATTCGCCTTTTTACTTCAATTATCCATACACAAGAAAAATCACTTAGAAAAATAACATTCCGGTGTCAATTTCATGAAAATTGAACCCAGCGAAAGAAATCCCCTCGGGCGTGTTTTGATAAGGTACAGTATGACTATGGCAACGACAACTGAGACAGTTGAGCAGACACTTTCCCTCTGTCAAAAATCAAAACTCACCACAAGGGATTTCATTCCCTGTGATAAATGTTCCGTAAATTGGCATTGTAAAGGTATTTTTCTAGGTATCTTTTTATATTTATTGCAAATTGAAGTAAAAAGGCGAAGTTGAAGTGACTGCGATCCTTTAAGGAGAACGCAGCCGTAGCACATATATCCTCTCTCATTTGTCTGTATTAAACTCCGCTTGTGTAACAGTTACATCAATCACTACTTTTTTTAACTGCCAGGTACAGTGTAGATATGTCGAGCATTGAGGACTTAATGATGTTTTATGCAGTAGGAATAAGGCAAGGAATTTTCTATTTTTATTTCCATCTCGTCTTGGCTATATTGTGGATAAAGGTAGTTCATTTCGCATTTGTGAATTTGTGAAACAAAACACTGACGTCATCTACCAATGTGCACTGTGCACTAGTGTACTGTAGCTGATCATTTAAACCAAAAGAACCAATGTGTTGTTATACCGCATAAAAGAACCGAAGACATGTTTTGTTGTAGTAATTAAGAAGAAACTAAAGTGTTTCTGACCTGCAGTTGTTGCACCTGCTCATATCCACCGACTCGCAGAATACCTCCAATTATGAAAAGGTTGCAAAAAATAAACACGCTTATGTCGAGAATGAAGATGAAACGTTTTGCTTGACCCTTTTCGCTGCTATCCAAAAAGGAAACGAATCGGCAGGAAAAACATCGCATCATGACGAGAACATTTGAGAAAACAGCTTCCGCTGCTATTACCTGAATTTAGAATGAATTTTTTTCAATCAACGAATTGTTGTCCTACACAACTTACTGTTAGAAAAAATATAGAAAAATAGCTATTGACTCTCTGTGGCGCCTATAAAAACGAAGCGTTATGCCTGCTCTGAAGCCCGAGACCAGAACCGTGAGAGCCAGAACCCAGTATATATTTAAAGGTTTTATACATTTTTTTTTGTAAGTAATAGATTTTGTAAGTAATAAAAGTTTACCGACCCCTAGTACTTTAATTGGTATACTATTTGTGAATAGTTGAACTACTGCAACTGATATCGCAAACAGTGATGTTTTTCCGTGTACATATGGGTGAAATAAGCACATTGCAGTAATTGAAATGCAAACTGATAGCACCTGTCATAAAACATATGTATTCTATTATTTGATAGTAAGATCGAGGTTTACATAGTAAAAGGAAGTGGACATCTTCTCGG
This sequence comes from Pelodera strongyloides, assembly GCA_036852015.1. Lineage (NCBI taxonomy): Eukaryota > Metazoa > Nematoda > Chromadorea > Rhabditida > Rhabditidae > Pelodera > Pelodera strongyloides. The sequence continues at coordinate 16,772 of JAANDG010000834.1, read as the reverse complement.
AAGTTTCTCGTTGATGTCAACACAAAAATTTGTGGGATTTATGAAGCAGCAAAGGACTCACTGTAACTTCTTTTAAATTTCGTGCATAATCACGCATACTGATTGGACTGTATTTATTGACAATTTTAAAGCAGAACATATTGGATGCACACGCCGAAAACAGTCCAAACAGGAAGAAGGGAAGTCGACTCCACCTAAATTACGCCAGTTCTTTCATTACACAGATATGCGAAAGAACGTTAAAGCGAAATGCTAGCCCCTTGGAAAAATTGGCATATGATGAGCAAATCCTATGTATCTTATGCTAATTTTGTACGGTCGTACAAAATCGTACAAAAATAGCATAGGATACATAGGATTTGCTTATCATATGCAAATTTTCGAAAGAGGCTAGCATTTCGCTTTAATATAAATAGTAATTCAGATCGTTGAAGTCGTCTCTTTTGCAATTCTCACAATGTGGGTCACACTCTACATGTACGTTCTTGTCAGGAAAAGGGTAATTTTTTTCGGATTTTGTGGGTACAAATGTATCAGAGAAGGACCGCATTAAAGCGAATGTCAAGCCTGATTCACAGATATTCTATAACACGCTGTCACAACTACCGTAGTTTACACAATTTCTCTCGCGCTCTCCCCTTTTTCTTTGCTGACTTAAACAAATTTCTCTCGCGCCCTCCTCTTTTTCTTTGCTGTCTAACAGCCTCGTAAATTCAAACGTCCCGTGGACAAAGATTTGGCTTAGCTTTGTCCGCACGACTCGAATCCCATACTGAAGGAGTTTTTTGGAGCGGTTTGAAATTGTTTTTCTTCTTAAATAAAAGTTTTTGTTTATTTTTATTTTCACTTTCCTTACCTTCAAAACATAAGCTTTTTTTTTGAGCCCAACATGAAAAACCGGCTTGACATTCCCTTTAATGTTGAGTTGCAAGATACTGGTACAGGTACGGTATTCCATAGACTTCTTCCAAGAACAACGCCGAGCACTATACTCCTACGGCATTCTAGAACCATCGATTGAAGTTAAATACTGAAAGTAATTATCAAGCTAAATTTGGTGTTTTCAATGGACTAACCTTAACTGCTCAGCGTCCAAAATCCATACATCAGAGGTTGAAACCATTAATTACCGTTCGATATGCTGAAATAAAAAAATATTATAAAACTACATTTTTTAAACTGTAATGTACGAATATTGAAGTGATGCTCGTAAATGCACTTCTTTTTCGTTCTTACACTGATTGACAAAAAATGCTGGTAGGTATATAAAGGCTTCTTATTGTTAGTAGAGTTTTTATCCTTCATCCTTTTGTGCCTTACTGACTAGCACATTTTGGGAAACTTTTAGCATATTGTTAGTTTTTGTGAGCGTAACCCTTTAACCAATTAGAGAATGGTGTATAACCTGCTAGAAGGCAAAGTGCAAAGCGTATAACCTGCTAGAAGACTTGGCAGTAAAAAAAGAAAGAAATGCGAAACAGTTCGCTGTAGTGGACTCACATTTTGTGAGCGAAGTTGGAAAATTTGAACGATTATGGGTGCCGTATGATATTTATAATTAAAGGTTAAATCTAGAAGGTACAAAAATTTCACCCGAAAATTGAACAGTAATCTACGCAGGTGGTTTACGGGTTTCGGCTGCCTAATACATTGCACCATACGTGTTCCTATATTAATTGTAAGCAACAAATAAAACATTTTGAAGCACCTGAAGGTTTTCTTTTATAATTGTAACTCAAGTGTCAAGCAACCTTACTAACTCAGGCATGTTTTATTGTTTACTAAGACAGACTATAAACAACATATAAAGAATAAAGCAAGGCGAAAAGAATGGGTACACACATTTGATCAGCAAAATAAAATACTGCCGATTAAAATAGATACCAATTCTTTGAAAAATGAACCCCGGTTTCTCGCTGACTTTCAAGTTTCAAGACCAAATTGGTTCAGGCGTTTTCACACTGTCTCATATCCACATTCGCCTTGATGAGACCTCAACAGCGGGAGGAAGGCTACAAGCGTCGCCCATGGTCGTTCAGTTCAGCCTGAGAGTTCCGCTTCGCAAACACCAGACTCCAGTTCCAGTTGCCGCAATTTGATCGCTTATGCTATGGTTGCATATGAACTGGAGTGACTTAAAGCTACGGAGCCAAATAACATAATGATCACGAGGCCAGCAACAGTTTTCAACAACATTGTTGTTTGGCGGAAAATAACACAAACAACTTCTCGCAAGGTGAATTGGCTTTGTTGGTAGGTCGGATTTGAGCGTTATGGAATGCGAAGAGTGTTCCTGAAAGTGGTTTTTCATTATTTTCGTCAACTACTGAATTTGTACACGTGAAAGCCAATTGTATTCATAAGTTATTGTAGATGTTTTCAGTCTCTATTTGGTTTATATATACCAGTTTTCGCCGTGTCTTACCTATTCTAGTCGCACCGCATTTTTTCTTGGATTTCTATATTTATCACTTGTCTTTCAGTATGCAAGTATGCTTACATATTCAAATCCACGAAATTTTCCAAGAATTTTAGAATTAATCTGTCATCATATTTTTGCTCCTTTTTTGCCATTAGATCAAACCAAACGAAATAAACACCTGTTCTTTATTAATTAACACGGCAAATATTCGAAGGCTTGTGGAATTAGATGAAAAGTAGGGGCGCATTTATAGGCGTAGGCTCAGGAGAGAGCAAATAATGATATACAGCTGATTGACTATTACTATGAAGGTCGGATTTCCTGAAGACTCAAATTTTAGCCGGGTCTTTGGTAAAAACTACAGCCCGAAACTTTCCACTACAATAAGAAGAAAATATATATGAAATAATCTAATTGTAAGAACAAAATGTTACAAAGTGCCCATACAAGAGTGCGGGACCCTGTTTCGAACCCTGCCGCACATAGAATTGACAGAATGAAACTGAGATTATTGGTTTATTGCTACATAGAGGAGTACGAACGTATACTTTCCTTCTCGGTGGTTTTTGCCGAATAACTGAATTTCACCTTTCAAGCAATGCAGCTTACATATGAGTGCAGATTAGCATGTTTCAGCGTTATGATTGCAGTTTTCAGCACTACTTTCTCGCGATCCTGGCCCTTCAATGTGAATTAATAAATGTTTATTGGATCAACGAGTGGTAGGAATTGACAATACATAATTATTTTACACTGAGTAGCATTACTCCTCCCAACCAAACTTCTCTCGCAGATAGTGAGTAGCTGCTCGGCATTTACTTGTTATCCCTCATTTGAAATTGGTGAGGAATTCAAAATTCAAACAAGGCATTCCGGTAGAACTACTCAATGGATACGAAGAATCACCCGCAAAAAAAACCTATTGCTCACATGCAAGGCTCAAAGTTTAAAAACGATTTTAATCATAACGCTCTCGAATAACGCCTTCAAACCATACTTCAGTATCACAAAACAATGGGTTCAAGTAAAAACCACCAGAAAGAAAAACGTTGTGTATCACATACGAGGATTATTGTTCAATTAGAATGGAATAGAACTAACAATGAGTGGATGGTGTAGCCTGGATTTTCGCTATAAAATTTATACCCCACATAAATGGACATAGACGTCTATATGTATGAAAAGATCAAAGCGACAATTTGTATACGTCAGTGGTGATTAGGCTGCAGTGCGAATAGACCTAATGCGATTGTTGATACGAAACTATAACGCTGGACCTATTTATCTCTAGATTATCACTTAAGCATTTACGTAAGTACAAAACACACACATGATTACAGAGTAGCGTAGTCTAACAATAAGATAGTTTCGCAACTTTTTCGAAGGACTTACACTTTATAAAGACGGAACTCCGAACGAACAATACATTATTATGACTGCATGATCACGCATTTTCCCGGAAACAACTTTTCGTTTGTGTGAAATACTGAATATAACTTAAAGATCGTGTTTATTGGATGTATGCCCTATAATAGAAAGCATGCATATTTTCGCGAACGTTTATTTCGAGCAAACGATAGTCTGTATCTGTAATTGTAAGTGTAATTGTGAAGATTACAGTCAAAACATGGTTCTTATGTCAGCTGATACAGCACTGATCCTCTTGTCTCTGACTTTCCATAAACTGCCCAAATAGGGGCGATAATTTTTAACACCATCCTGTTGTTTCATTTTCGGCCTCCGAAATTTGGGCATAATGTAGTTCGTGAAGCTGGTAGACACATGACCACATGAGTGGGCTGTCTTCCAAGATTTGTAACTACATTACGTATTATATAGTCGCTTGTTGTTGTTGTGAATCAACATTTAATGCGCAAAAGAGCATAGTAGCCGAAAAAAGTCAGTGAACCCAGTATCTCCAATGCAGAGTCCAGTGTTTTAGAAGCGCACTATCGCAATATATTGATTTTAGTTTTTCTTCCATATTTACGTACACTATATGATATGTTTTTTTTCAGGAACTCTAATAAACAACTTGACTCACAAGCAGAAAATGGTTTCTAAGAGTCCCCCAAATTCTGATTTTGAGCCAATTGTTTTGTAGTCGTTTCTTTTAATTTGTATCCTTATTTTTGAAGTTGTTGATCGATCGCCATTCGAGTTCATTCTCGAATTTCAGAATTTAATTCAGAATTCTAGAAAAGAAACGGTTCTAGAATTTCAGAATTATTGAAACATTACGAATGCTCATTTGCGATATTTATGAAGGCAGACACATAACAGTGACTGTGTGTGGGTGTCTTTGACTTGCTCAAGAGCAAACACCTATTTGTTTACATCATTTTGATCTTCATATTCACTTCTTTGAGGAGAATTTCCATTACTCGAAATAAGCTTGCATACCTATAGGAAACTCCCGAAATGTATCTTCCAAGGTTTATGTAATTGTACATAGAAACGCATTTTTTGAACACGCACGAAACACTGTGCCAAACTCTAAACTTCTGTAAATTTACGTAGCGTGAATCCTCACAATCAAACAATAAACTTTCTGCCTTTATACCTTTTATATGTTTCATACATTCTTGACGTATTCCTTCCAGAGAATGCCGTTTACTTCTATGCTTCTTGAGAAATACAATTACTTTGATACAGGTACACGAAGACCCATGGCGTTCCGAGGAAATCACTCAATTATGGCGGACGAAAATTGTTAGGCTGTTTCATACCCAATTTTTGATATTTTTGCCACATTGTAGTAGGAAATAGTTCTGTGGAAGCCTAAGCCTAAGCCTAAGCCCAAGCCTAATTGTAAGCCCTGAATATATTTAATTTAGCTCTCTTGTCCGCTGATCATTATGCTGGATTCTCCATATTATTGGTGGGTTTTTTTCTGTATCGTATTTTTCATTATTTTCATAGTCGTTTTTTCCGGATCTTTACCTACAATAACGCTTGATGGCCTTTTAAGCCGATCCTTTAAATACAAGCCGTGGTTCATTTCCAAGTAAGATATAAAACTATATATACTGAAATACGCACAGTTCAGGTTTCGTCTATGGGTGTGGTATGTTCGTCCATACTCATATTTGTTATTTCAAAACTTCCGTCGATGCAAAATTCATTCGGTGTTCTTCTGGTTAATCAGAACATCGCAGACTTGATTGCCTGCACATGTTTCATGTGCTTCAACGCGCCAATGATATTTTTGTATGTTCCTTACTTCTGTATCAGATTTTTATATCTTGGATTCTCCTTTATTAGTAGCAATATTGAGAGGACACAATCAATCGCAAGGAATTAGAGAGTGAAAGATCACAAATAGAAAGAAGAATGCCAGAATACATTAAACTGAAAACTGAAGTGGTATAAATATAAAGAGAATTACAGGGAGAGAGACAATAGAAATATAATGATACGGAAGACGCGGCAGGGGAACCGGGAATCATACGCGGAAGGCACCTAGTATAGCAAGAAATAGAGGGAATATAGAGAATGAAGTAATGAAGGACATTGACGGGAGACAAATGAAAATTCAGCGAAGAAACTAGGTGTGGTGCGAGACAAAAATATTCCTTACTTCCAGTGACATTAAAACGCTAAAGAACAGCGACATCATGCACATCGTTGCTCATATACATTTATTTTGCTATGATGTCGCAAATTTGACGTAGGTCCATTTTGCCAGTTTCGAACAAGCTTTTAAAGCGAAAGCCTGGCCGGCTTTGGAAACACATCGAGAACACCAGCATTCTTATGCAGCTTATGCGAATGTACATAAATTAGAATAAAAAATCCAGCTCAATTCGAGCAACTTAACATAAATACCTAATGAATTCCGTTGTTCACGATGCGATTCAAAAACCGGTCGGTATTTTGCTTTAAACGTGAATCTCAAGTGTAAAAACTAATAAAAATCGAAGTCTTCAAGTTTCACGCAAAGAAAGGTGTTTTTACTTGTGATCGAAAATCATTTAAAGGGTCAGGCCCATTTCAAATGACCCCATTTAAAGGGTCAGGCCCATTTCAAATGATTTTTAATGATTCCATCTGATTCTCCATGTCACATATAGTAGACTGAATTTTTTTTCCAATTTTCAGTCGCAATATTCACGCAGTTTTCAGCAATTTACCATGGCCAGCCATACACAACAATGAATCGCAGTTGTCACGCCCATTCGCACTGATTCGCCTATATCGCAATTGCCACGCCCAATAGAGCATATTGCCCAATTAGCGCGGAGGGGCGTGACAAATGCGATATATAGTTGGGTACGACTGGCCATGGTAAATTGCTGAATACTGCGTGAATTTTGCGCTTGAAAATTAGAAAAATATCGTATCCTACTATATTTGCCATGGAGAATCAGATGGAATCATCAAAAATAGGGGTCATTTGAAATGGGCCTGACCCTTTAATTTTGCTGCATTTGTCATGGTTTTTCAGCCCATCCCTTTTCAGTCATCTATTTGCGAGTTTAAATCGTGCGATTGCTATATTCTTTCCATTATATTACTACAAATGGTTCAACAGGAAAGTGGCTAAATGGTTGTGTGCGATTGCTTGGCTAGTGTCAATTATTCCTGGTTACTTTGTGTACTTTGTTGGTAAGTGTTACATATACGTATATGCACTTTTATTTCATTTTCATTTACCTTTTGAAGCGAAATACGGCCGGTTTTTTTGAAACGCATCGAGTACACCAGCATTCTCATGCAGCTTGTGCAAATTAACATAAATTAGAATAAAATATCGAAATGAATTCGCGCAACTTAGCATGAGTACGTAAGATTTTAGTTGTCCACGATGCGTTTCAAAACGGGTAGGAATTTCGCTTTGAGTTCATTGCTTTTCATTGGCACTTTCATTGGCTATCCGTATTTTATATCATTGTTCATCTAGTCGGATTATTTTAGGTGTTTGCTTAGTGTATTACACTGATGAATTCTGGACCTATCAGTTTGAACTAAATGAGTGGTGTATATTTGCAGGATGGTAAGCAACTCGTCCTACATTCGGCACTAAATTAGGAAATAAAAATTTGAGCTATCTTCTAAAATGAGGATAGCTGCCTAGGAACTGTGTTCTTCACAAGTGAATATTTACTAAAAATTACAAATTTCAGGTATTATGATTTCATGAAAACAATGGTCACAATAGTTATGATAACTTGTTTCGACTTGGTTACGTTCATAAAATGCAGGTTCATAACTCAGCAGGCTAGTTTTCTTTGCGAAAAAAAAACATTTCATTTTGACAGCGAGGGACATTTACGTCTGTGTTGCGAGATATTGTAAAAAACGATGTAAATTACAATATAGAACTCATAGGATGAGCAATCAGTTAACTATCCTGCAAATAAATTCTGTTTCCTTTTGTAAGCGCTCATTTTTAGGGCTCTCAAATAATGACACTCACTGCACAGGAGCGACGACGACGCGACGAGATTAACTTCGTTACCCAGGTACGATGCACGTTAAAGCGAAATACCGTCCGGTTTTTGAAACGCATCTCAAGTACTTGCATTCCTATCCATTTATGCGAAGTGGGGCCTAGTTTTTATTCTAATTTTTGCTCATTTGTATATGATGCATAAGAAATTAAGAAATCAAGTGTACGCGATGCGTTTCAAAAACCGGCCGGTATTTCGCTTTAAGGTATAATTAAGATCTGGTGTAAATTGTCAATCGTGATGTTTTAGACGTAAGTGCGAGAATCTGCATTCAATGGCTAATGTGGTTTTGCAGGCTTGCATCCAGGGAGTGATTCTTTCGGGAGAATTAATATGCTACTTCTTTGTGGCAGAATACGTGGATCAACGTTTGCCAAAGTTCTATCTCACAATGTTCTGCTTCATCAGCGTTTTTGCACTCGATGGGTCAGGGTGAACTGTTTATGTTTCATGATGCTCGACGAAGTGCGAGCTAGTGCTCTTTTTTGTTTCTTCAAATATACGTAAACACAAAAACTGTGATATGGCTTTGACAGTGTGGCAATTGCTTGATAGTTAATTTCCAATCCAATGTGAGTCCCAGATGGTGAGATGTGCAATGAAGGAAAACATAAATTTTTTTGGTCGTTGCCTATAATGGCAAAATATGTCGCTTACAGAAGAAAATCGTTGATCGGAGAGGACAAGCTTTGAAGAACTGTTTAAAAACAAAACAAAAAAAAACCTTTTTTGTTGTGACCTAGCTAGAATTGAGAATCGATATAAATAATCGATGATTTGAAGTGACCCAATCCCTTTAAAAGAAAAGTCTACAAAATCCAAGGAATTGCACAAAATTGCATAACAGATAATTGGTTTGCTTGCAGAATGGTTTCTTGCGTCTGCAACAAAGAATTCAAGGCGTGGGCCAGACTGAAGCTTGCCGGTGCGTTCAACTGTTCAACCATTTGACACCGTTTGCACTTGATAGAAAGCGATATATGAAGACTTGAGATGCTGTTTGTCCAAGGTTTTATTTCTTTTTTATTTTTAAAGTCGCTTTTTCAGGAAAAACCTCGATTGATTGCGACACCACGGCACAACGACAGACGGCAACCATTGACAACTCATTTCCACCACATGCGCAACAATAAAAGCTAATTCATAGTTGGAAAGAAGATTTTTACAGATAATCAACAGGCGAGTTAAAGTTGCGAGCAATAAATAATAATTATAATAATTTATTACACCACAAAGGTGCGCACAAACATACATAATTAAGACAATAAATACAGTTAAGACAGAAAAACGGTAATAAGGGACATAAGGTACATGTGTAAAGGTAAGCGGAAATGCTGGGGCATCGAACAAAGGTAGTTAGCCGAAAAGAGATATGAATGGAGTCACAGAGTGATAGAGATGCCTCTAGTGGCCTAGAACACTTTCACGTGGATGGAGAAAGGCTTTCATGGCCGTCTTATCCTATTTATTTATTTATTTCACGATCCATTTTACATATTCAACCTGTTTCACAGGGGAAACTGAAACAACGGTAAAGCGGAACACGGATGACTGCATAACGGCGATATCGTCTTGAAAATATCGTTAATTTTCTGTAAATAACGTCTCATTATAAATTGCAAATAATAAATTTTCCATAATTTTTTTTTCATACTTATCAGACGTTAAATAAATTAATAAATCTGTTATGCTACAAAATATTGTTCAGTTTAATTCACCGGTTTTAAAATAAAGTTCAAGTTTGTTTACATCTTTCGCAGACGGACAAAACTTTAATAACAAACAATAACAAAATGAGACTAGGAATTCAATAACAACTATACTTCCGAGTCATACAAACGGGATGCGTCGGTCGTGACCAAATTGGTAAACTTTGGCAGAGAAGAAGAACCATCTCCGTCGCTATGTTTGCCTGATTTAGTATTGGGACCATATTTCGAGTGTTTGACAGTAAACAAAAAAAAATCGCAATCGGCCTGGATTCTGTTTTTGCCCTAGTAGTCGACCCCCGAGTCCACCTGATAATTAGTACCTACATAATTTCTCACCAAATTTCTCGCTCGAATTAGCATGGGGACAACTAAATTGAGATGATTTTTATCACACTTGTAGCATAGAACTCCACGTCATGAGGCCATATTCACCACTCAATTCCCCATGGGGAATTTCCCGTCTTTTCTCTGCCTGTCTCATTTTAGAGTGCTATTTTCTGTCCCCAGGGAATATTTCCCCGAGGGAATCGGAGTGGTGAATATGGCCTCAGGTGTAGTAAAAAAAGAGTGTTGTTTTTCGGCTGTCGTGTGTTGTAGTGTTAAGCCTTACTACCCATGCACTTTGTGTACGTTATCTTTATCTCTATCTTTATTGTTGCCAAACCTGTTTGCGCGTCTAACGATGACGAGCTCCAGACTCCAGACAACGTGAAACACAGTGTCATCTTTCATCGGGGCCGCCACAGCGTCAGCGGGGCGTGAAGCGATATTCAACGCCAACTGGAGTTAAATGTCCCTTCACGCTCGAGTGTGTGGCGCACCTACCGCACACCCTAGAGCCTCAGAAGGTGGTGCGCCACCCCACGTGGTGCGACATGGTGGCGGACCTTCTTTTTGATCGGCGGTGACGCAGAGTTTTTGGAGGACGGCAACTTGGCTTAACTTGGCGACGGATTCAGGGTTCTTTTTTTTTTTTACAATAAGCGCTTGATTATAGATCACATTGTGTAGTGAGCATATGACAAACGGACAAACAATATTCCATTCAATAGGCAGTATGAAGTTATGAAATGTGGAGTGTCAGGAAAAACATTGTGAATCACATATACTGGGATTAAAATTCAAGGTGAAGTTCAATCATAATGGTTTGTGCTCTGACTCTAACGTAAGGCTAACAATAAATGGCCGACGTAAAGTTAGACTTAGCTGTGTACTTGTGTGATACCTACAGGTTTTTTCACATTGATTAGCGGTGATGAAGCCGAAGTCGAATTCGAATTCGCCTAATGGAAAGTATGAATCTTGCATTATTTATCTCTAGATTATTTTTAAGCTTTTAGGTACAAGACACTCCTTATTACTAAGATAGCGTTCACAACTTTTTCTTAGGCTGTTCGATTTATAAGCAGACGGAAACCAGACTCGGAACTCGGAACTATACGCTCATTTCCTCCTTTATTACAGTTAACAATTCAGGTTTATCGTGAATGTGAATTGAGTGTGAATGTGAATGTGAACACTCTAAAAAATTAGTGCGTTTTGCTGAAGTATAATGCCGTTTTGCTATCTGATACACTTCTCTGGATGCAAATAGTAAGGGGGCGCATCATTTCTGCGTTTTTTTGATTCTAGGTTAGAACTTCACAGTGTTCTATTCGCGATATGTGTAGCCTGCCTCGCGGCTATCTGATACTAGCCGACAAAAATATTGCGTTAAACATTCGTGGAAACAAAAACATTCGTTGCCTTTGTGTTACAACTACATTCAACGATTCAACCGTTCTTTATCTGATATTTGATTACAGGAACAGGCGAATGGCGTTCAGAGGAAATTACTCAATTGTCTCCGACGACAATTGTTAGTTGTATTTTTCTACCAAGGCTTCATTTAACTCCAGACTCGGTGCAATAACTCTCAGTTTAGGGCTCGCTAAGTTGTGAGCTTAGGTCAGCTACAATGGAAGGAATTTAGCTGGTGATTGGTTGTTAGCTTACAAGGAAAAAATAAGTAAAAACAAAAATTGTTGAATTTGCAAAAAACAATGTGCGGTTACGGCTATACCCCTAAAAAAAGGCGTGCGCGCGACGCGCGACGCGTTTCCGAGAAAGTATATGCCGGTTAGGATAGGGGTAGTCGCGTCGGGCGCTCCTGGACCTGAGCAGAGTTCGTAGAGGCATGTTTTTGAATAATTAACAATTAATAGTGACGCTACTGCAAAATAGCACTTTTTTCGATAAAACAGGTATTTAATTCAGCTTTCTTTTCGGCTGACCACTACGCTGGATTGTCAATATTTTTGGTGGGTGTAGGCTTTTCTTCCCACACTTTTTTACCTTTTTAATAATAATAATAATAATAATAAAGGTTTATTTATTTCATAAATTGCACATTATCAAAAGGCACACATAATCATTATGGAAACCACACAGCCAATTCTAGAAATAAGGGCGTATTTTCAGCCCACTATCCTATCTGAATTTAAAAAATCACTTCAGGCTTCGTCTATGGGAGTTGTAGCTTCGTCCATACTCATATTTGTTATTTCAAAATTTCCGTCGATGCAAAATTCATTCGGTGTTCTTCTGGTTAACCAGAACGTTGCAGACTTGATTGCCTGCGCTTGTTTCATGTGCTTCAATGCGCCAATGATATTTTTGTAAGTTAGACATTGTTTGGATTCCGTCAAATTTTGAATCCTATAAACAGAGAGAAAGAGGGAAATAGAAAGCGGAGATATGCATGGAAGACCAAAGGAAAAAAAGGAAAAGAAAGCAAGCTAGAGGAGAATAAATATATGTCAGTGATAGAAAAATACATTATTTCCAGTGATATTAAAACGCCAAAGAACAGCTACATCATACAAATCATTGCTCATATTCAGTTATGTTGTTACGATATCGCAAATTTAACGTAAGTCCACTAACTAACTGTTTTGAACGGGAGTGTTCTTCCTTTCATAAATCTCACGATACTCGATACATTTAACGGAAATAGTATATTACTGGAAATAATTCGGTGATTTCAGAAAAACTATTTCAGACATCTATTTGCCAGCATAAACCGTGCAATCGCAATATTCTTTCCGATCTATTACTACGGTTCAACAGGAAAGTGGCCAAATGGTTGTGCGCGATAGCTTGGCTAATATCAGTTATACCTGGTGTCCTTGTTTACTTTGTTGGTGAGCACTCGACACAAATGCTCTTGTATGAAGGCGACAAGCATTTTTTTTGTGGTTTTAGCCCTTTACGGGAGCGGATTGCAACGTCGTAAGTAATTTAACGCGCATTTAGGTGATTGTTTACTATACTACACTGACGACTTCTGGAATTATCAGTTCGAAGTAAGCGAATGGTGCTTGTTTGCCGGCTGGTGAGCTTTTTTACAGTGTTACTTTGGACAACTCGGATATTCACTCTGAAATACAGACACTGTGAATATAAAAGTAAATGACAAGGCTTGAAGAAGCCTGGGATGGGCATAGGGTCTCTCTGTTAAAAACAGCATAGTGAATATTCTTCTTAAATTAGACTGCCACGGAAAATATAATACCTATATATCCTTTGTTAGCGCGATAGCGCTAACATAGTTTGGGTTACATCAGAGAGCCCTTTTTTCGAGTTTCCACCCTGAATTTGTCCCTAGACGAAAAAATGGAATTCTTCCGCTCTAGTCAGTTAAAAGAGCATATTTTATATTATCTGCGAAAATTTCAGATAAAAATATGAACTTTAACCAATTTTATGGCCAAATAAGTAAAATTTGAAAAACACGCGGAAGAAAATGTCTGTTTGTGTCTCTGTCCGCGGGGCGGGGCTAACAGTGCGCGCCGTTGAAACACAATCTTACAACGTTTCAGGGTATATTTCTTCAGGGCAAAAGTAATTATTGTTACTAAATCTTATTATTATTATCATTGCTGATTTTCGAAAACTACATTCAAATGAAAATCAGTATGATTAGAATAAAAATCAATCAAATAATTTCAAAATTCAATATTATTTCCGGTGAAGGGGAGTGAGGCACGATTGAAGCACATTTCTGATTGATTGGCGCGAATATTTTATTCTATCATACTGATTTTCATGGGATGTAGTTTCAAAACCCGGCTGTAGCACCGCTTTAAACGACCAATCCATTTCACGACACACCAATTTTCCGGTAACTTTGAAGATGCTACCCCATGGTAGTTGACTACCAAAATGGAATATGACTCCCACAACAAGGGGTAGTATTCGCATCGTAGAACACTATCCCAAAATAGGGAGATCAGTTCCCCAGTGGTAATTCACTACCCCTAGCTATGGTAGTAAACTTCTAAATGGGGTAGTAATTTTCTAAAAATGGGTAGTATTTTTGCTTTGGGGTACCTATGTATCACCCCTAGGTAATCTTTAACATTACTACCCCACCTATTGTAGTTTACTACCCCGTTTTGAAATACTACCCCCCTTTGACAGGTTTTGACAGAATACTACCCCAGTCACTTTTTTAATAGAATACTACCCCTCCCGGGTAGGAATGTTAACTTACCATGACTACCCCAATATCATCAATATGAACAATGGGTAGTATGTCAAAATGTCACTTACTACCCAGCGCATTTAGGCTATTCATGTTGAAAGGAGTGAACATGGCTACCCCATGGGGTTAATAATGAAGATGGTAGTCATGTTATTACGTTTTAAGAAGACTACCCAAGAAGGCGACAACTGAAGTAAAAAACGGGGTAGTATCTTCAAGCGATATTATGCAGTCAAACTGCGCAAAACCAACACGAAACTAGACTTTCCATATATACCACTATTTAAGCTTTGTAATTTAAGTGTATATATTCAATTCGAATTTGCATGCGCGGCATCTTGAATCTTGCTATTTGCCGTTATCGGCATACTTATGCAAAAGTTTGTTCCATTGCACCCGAGATTTGCCACGGGTCGTTTACTATAGAAAACGGGAACTTTGTAATTGTTTTCTTTTAACTGGGGAACTTTTGACAACTTTTGTTGTTGTTTCCTTTTTTTTTTTTTATTTATTAATAAATCTTAGCTTCAAAAAGGGCCTGCAAATTCCCTTTCAGGTGGGGTACTATTTTTCATTTGGGGATCATTCTTTGTAAACACAAAAATTATGGGGTAGCATTTTACCATATCAGCCTTCACTAACCATTGTAGTTTGTTTTTAAGAACTATAGTTACGTGAGTGAACCCTACAACCGCCTACCAAACAAAATAAATTGTAACACCCAATGGTGAAAATCGAGTGGTGCGCGGCGTCCCTGGCGCAAAATTTTCGCGCAGCAAAAAGTAGGTGCGACGAATTACGACATGCAAACAATGATGCAGAATCAGATAAAATGGTGCATGGCGACTTCGCTAGTCTTTTGCTCAAGTGTGCTCGATAGAACCAAGCTAGAGACTGGCGACGAATGGGTGAGGTGTGCGGCAAGTCAGCGAAGACCGTTTTGTAATGCAAAATAGGATGAGTTATTAGCCACAGCTAGATACCGTATTCGGGAGCCACAAAATAAGAAGAGGGGAACACTTTTTTGCATGAGACTGACAATGAGCCGTTTACTAGTAAATTAGTCATGTGAAAGAGGACAATATTTTATCGTGGAAAAGAGTACTTGAATGGAAAGTTTGGTTTCTCCTGTTTTAAACTACGAAAAGAGGCCAATATTTGAATCGGATTCTATAAAAAGTGAACAATATTCTTCCTGTGTTTATGATCAAATCCGCCATTTTAATACCAAACTGGCTATTTCTTTAAAGCGAATACCGGCCATTTTTTGAAACGCATCTCAAGCGCTTGCATTCATATGCGTCTTTGCAAAGTGGGGGGGGGGATCTGGTTTGCGAATTGGGATCTGGTTTTTATTCTAATTTATGCCATTTGCATAAGCTGCATAACAAGCGGTATATGCAATGCTTTCAAAACCGGCCGGTATTTCGCTTAATGTCTTCCATTTTTTTGACAGTAATCTGCAAGTTCCAAAAAAAAACTGTGGGCATATTTTGGAGTAGCTTGCCATGCTGTTAAAAATCGAAAAGCTAATGAAATAAAAGAATTGCCAGTTTGGGTATTAAAAATGCCGGATTTGATCATAAACACATTAAGAATATTGTTCACTTTTTATAGAATCCGATTCAAATATTGGCCTCTTTTCGTAGTTTTAAAACAGGATGAAACCCAAACTTTCCATTCAAGTACTCTTTTCCACGATAAAATATATACTAGTGGTTTACCTCTCCCTTATTATACAACAAATATGTGGAAATACAGAGGGCCATATGGGTTTATGCAAGCATGAAACCCATACACAGTGCCATGTTTGCATAATAAAGCCCACAATATCATGTTTATCTTATGAACTACCCAAAATTTATGAGCACAAAGAGGCATTACATGCTAGATAAGTAAACAAATAAGCTGTTGTAAAAACAGTAAAAAAAAACGAGTTGAAATATATAGTTTATTTCAAACTAAGCTGTTCACATCTTATCACCTTATTGGTAAGCTTTTTTCAATTGCTGCTTAATATTCAGACTAGAAGTGACGTTAAAGGGAGAGACCCACGAGAAAAAAGTCTTCCTGAATTTACTTGCACAATGTTACTGTGAAAACCGCATTTCTTTGCACGTAGAACTTACCGAGTTATTCCCCGGCAAACAGTTCGGCCAGGTACCGTAGTCAGCAGCTTCAAAATGCGTTTTTATGGTTTATATCCGTTTATTAACATTCTGTCTCTACTTAAAGGATCGCAGTCACTACAAAATCGTCGTTTTTCTTCGAGTTTACTTGTATTTAGTAAAGAATAGAGACAAATACTTTACCAAAACCGAATAATTTGAATTCCAACTCAGGGAGTGAACAAGTAGAAAAGTAGTTCTACTTAACTACCGCAGGATCACGAAACGTGTTCATACAGCTGATTCCCGATCGGCAGTATGCAAATTATTTCGGCAAATATCTGCATATTATATCTTTACATATACTGCAAGGGTCTGCAGGCATATCACTACACGTTTCATCATCCCGCGGTAGTTAAGTAGAACTACTTTTCTACTTGTTCACCCCCTGAGTTGGAATTCAAATTATTCGGTTTTGGTGAAGTATTTTTCTTTATTCTTTACTAAATTCAAGTAAACTCGAAGCAAAATGATATTTTGGAGTGACTGCGA